>LPNX010805161.1:475470-509994 GCA_001517045.1 Pseudotsuga menziesii
AAAGCAATTCGAACCTAACCCAGTAATTCCCAAGCTCTAGACACCATGAGAGCTTGGACTATACAATATATTTTCATTAAGTTATTGAATGAAGTAAACCACTAACAATAACTATTTTTTCAAAATATTAAATTTTTTTCTACATACCTGTTAATATCATCATCAAACAAAACTGTCCATGAGGACAAAGTTCAAGAACTCTGTCCACATGAACTATATCTCACAAAAGATAACAAGTGTTTAGCCAAGCAACGGTGACGATTTGTGGTATTATGCTTCACAAGTTTGCAATGTTGCAACCTAATGAAACATAATACCAAGAGTCATCACCATTATTAGCCAACACTTATTAGCTATTTTAGAGTTAGTGAATTGAAAGTGGCTAAGTCAACACAAAAAAGAAAGGCCATAAGTTTGACTAAATAAACTATTTTGATAATTGTACCTACATCTTCCGCTACATGCATTGCTTGCATGCCTCACCTATCTTGACGTGATATCAAAATTATTATTATTGGTATGTGTGCCTTCTCTCTTGATAGTCTTCTTCCTATTTATTCTCTAAAACAACTATATTACAGGGCCTTTTGGCATGACATTGTTTTGCATGCAACTTTTATTTTGTCAATATTAGAAAGAAACTCGAACGTAACCCAATATTTTCCAAATTGTAGCGACAACAAGGGTTTGCCAGAATTTTTTCCAAATGTTATGGATTTCTTCTTTAAGGTGTTTTATTATAGAAACCTTATATTAGAAAGCAACTCAAACCTAACCTAGTAATTCCCAAGCTCTAAACACCATGAGATCTTGGACTATACGATATATTTTCATTAAGTGATTGAATGAAGTAATCCACTTACAATAACTATTTTTCAAAATATTAATTTTTTTTCTACATACCTATTAATATCATCATCAAACAAAACTGTCCACGAGGACAGAGTTCAAGAACTCTGTCCACATGAACTATATCTCACAAAAGATAACAAGTTTTCAGCCAAGCAATGGTGAAGATTCATGGTATTATGCTTCACTAGTTTGCTATGTTGCAACCTAATGAAACATAATACCACGAATCGTCACCATTATTAGCCAACACTTATTAGATATTTTAGAGTTAGTGAATTGAAAGTGGCTAAGTCAACGCAAAAAATAAAGGTAATAAGTTTGACTAAATAAACTATTTGGATAATTGTACCTACATCTTTTGCTACATGCATTGCTTGCATGCCTCACCTATCTCGACGTACTATCAAAATTATTATTATTGGTATGTGTACCTTCTCTCAATGACAGTCTTCTTCCTATTTATTCTCTAAAACAACTATATTATAGGGCCTTTTGGCACAACATTGTTTTGCATGCAACTTTTATTTTGTCAATCTAGCATAACTAAAGCACCGAACCTACAAACATACTATCAAAACAATAGAATATCAGTTTGGGATACTATATTTTTCAATTCGGTGATCCAGTACCTTTTGTAATACCTTCAACCCTTCAAAAGATAGGGGATAAGAGAAGGTACATGTGGTACCTAACAAGGAGAACCTAGATAATGCCTATAAACGAGTCATTAATGGTGATGATAAAAGATAGTTTCACCTTTGAATTGATTCAATAGCCTATAAATAGTAAAGAATCCCTACTCTAGAAATATCATTTCACAAAATAAAACACACCATAGTCCACGTGTAATTTGATAAATGAATGGAAATAACTATCAATGGGCAATAATAATAATAATAATATACCCATAGATCTTAGTTTAGGGATGTATTGAGGTTTATACCACATATTTGATAGTGTATGCACCCAATACTTGCTAGTTACTTGATCACTAATATCAATTGATATACCATCACTCTTATTGGTAACTTCAATTTTTTCACATTTCTAGTAACCTACTAATTCCAAACTCTTTGTTTTCACGGAGCTTTTGTGAGGTTATGGGTACAAAAATAGTGGAGATTGGCATCCTAAGGTTGATATTGGTACCTTCAATTTTTTAGATACCATGATAGTTTTATGGTTGCTAATCCCAAGGATCCTCCTTAATTGATACGTCATGATAATTTTATGGTTGCAAACCCCAAGGATCGTCAATTGGTAGATGCTCATGTGAAAGCTCACATAGGCCTCAAGATCAAATCTAAAAGAAGAAGAAAAATATAAAATTAAGTTTAAATTTAAAGAAGAAAAATCTAAAATTAATTACCATTTTACGGAATATTACATACATAAATATTTTATTATTATTAATTCAAGGTTGCCTTAGGGTTGAAAATTAGTATGGGAAAACAAGTTAGCATTGCCTTAGGGTTGAAAATTAATATGCGAAAACAAGCATCATCAAGACAAGCTAAAAGGAATAAATTAGCAAATATTACAGACTGATATAAATGTATTTAAAACATTCTTTTCATTCCTGAACGTGCCAAGTAGCAGATCTGGAAATGTCCGCTCTTCACCACCATGGATTATATATATATATGATTGTTGTAGGTTACCACTGGGAAATATGCCTCTGAAGTGCTGGCTTATGCACTACAGAGTAGCACTGAAGAGGTTAAAACATCCACTCTAAAGGATCTCCAAGAACTCAACATCATTATTTGTCCATTACTGTAAAGGCAATGTACTAGAAGATTTTCTTGGACTTGTTGATTTCACCGTGATGTTGAATGTAAATGATAAACAGAGAGGAGCACTAAGCAAGCTACAACAATTTGTAGGAAATCAAATGAATAGAGATATAATGCCTGGAGCAGTGTGCATACATCCTTCACTTGAATGATGTTAGTTCTTGGCAATCCTAACATCATTCAAGTGAAGGATGTATGCAGACTGCTGCAATATCATGATTCGACCATGAGGTCCTTAGTTTCTTGGAAATTGGGTTAGGTAATACTTGGCCATTAATGGACAATCATGAATCTTATGGTTTATGCTTTGGGTCTTGAAGCAATTACTAGGTATTTTGATGTCCTCTATTTTTTATTTGAACATTTTATGTCAATTTTCACTGTGTCTTTTTTGTTGTTGTTGTCCCTCTTACAATTAACACGATAAGATGACCTTTGTGGTTTAGACAGTTGGTTAGCTTTAGAATTATTCCATGGTGTGAGTGATATTTGATGTTTCCTTGCCCTTTTTCCATCCCCTTGGTTTCATTAAATCATTGAGGAAGGCATGATATGGTTAATTTAAGAGACTTTTAATTTGTGGTGTATAGTCTTTTTTGGTTCTTTCTACTATGGGATTGCCTTAGGGTTGCTTTAGGGTTGAAAATTAGTATGGGAAAACAAGTTAGCGTTTCCTTAGGGTTGAAAATTAATATGTGAAAACAAGCATCATCATGAATATACATACTAGATCGGCAGAAAAATTTGTTTGATAGAGCAGTATGGGTGAACAATAGAAGAATACAAATCAATGATAAGTTAGGGATAATCTTCATTATAAAAGGGCCTTTGGGTAGGCAGAACAGGGAATTAATTCATCCTCCATTGGAGTCCTTTAACCATTCATCTCGCTCCCCTTCGTTCATAGGTCTCAAAATATTTACTTTGGGAACAAAGTACTTATACAGTTCGATCAAAGCCATTAGCTATGCAAGATGCTGAAAGTAAGGATATTGTTTTATGTTTCACTTTTTTTGTCAAAAGGAATATTGAAAAGTTAGGAAGTACCAAAGCTAGTCATTATGTGCACGTGAACTTAATGTAGGAAGAGAAGTCATGTCTACTTTTTTGTTCTTGAATGGGAGCAATGACGAAACCACAATAGTGGTTTATAGATGGCAATCATGTAATGGCAATCACAGGGAAATTGTCAAACATTGGGAAAAATCATTGCATTGACAAGGGCCCTTAATGCAGAACAAACTTGTTATTTTAGGGCCAACTGGGTTTTTTACTTCTCTTATGCACAGGCCCAGATATTTTTAGGGTTGTTTTGTGACCTACGGTTGCAAGGAAAGCCACCAAAGACTGTTATTTGCTATTGATCTCCTTCAAGAAACTGCCGAGAATCACCTAAAGCACAATCCAACTTGGTGTATAGGGTCTGAAATTAAATGGTATTGGTTTTATTTAGGTTTGTTTACCCCCCTTTTGTGGAGAAAAAACACCCAGAATTCATGATACTGCTATAAATTGTTGTTTGGGAGGTTGGAACAGCCCTTATTTATTCCCAAAATTAAGGTTTGAGGCTGTTGGAGTGCCCAGGCCTGCTCTTTATGTCCATATATGTGCCCAGAATTGTTTGTTAATGTCATTTCAACCTTCAAATTCAACCAAACATTTCTCAAAGCCTATTTTTCTGTTGTTCATCACTTTTCATAGGGCTATTCATGCCCGGAACTGCCTTTTAACCCTCCAATTTGGCCCAGATTTAGAGGTACACCTGTTTGGTGATGGATAAGTGCACAAGGGTGCCCAAGATGGTGAAATAGGGTTGCTTCATACCCTTTTTTACTATCAAATAGGTTTGTTTGTGCCCAGAATTCATGTGGATGCTGCTATAAGGCATATGAATGAGATTTTAGGGTTGCTTTCACCCACAGATTTCTCATTTTCACAGCTAGAATTGCAAAGACCGCCTCCTATTTCCATTGATCATCATATTTTATTGCTGCAATGTGCTCAGATTTGAAAGTTGGCCTAATTATAGCTGATTTGAGATGCTTTAGTATTTGTTGTGACCTTCAAAATGCTCCCAAAGTGCTCAAATTTGTTCCTTTGATGCTCATACTTGATTCTAGAGTTGTTTATGCCCATAGGACTACCCAACATTGCTCCTAGTGTGACATTGAAAATACCAAGTTTGTTCTGGAAGCCCTAAATAGGGCCAATTCACCTTGGTGTACTAGTTTATTGTTAGAGGAAGGCCTTCTCTCATTATTTGAGGAACATTCACCCTTGGAGACACATGCATAAGGGTAGTGTTCAGCCCTACCGAAGGAGGAAGTCATCATTTGAAGCATGCTTACACTCTTTTATATACCATTTCATGAGAGATATTACATGCTTGGAGGTTACTCATTGATCTGGTCCACTTGGAAGGTTGTTCACATGGTTCATGCCCTATTTTGTGAAGAATGTTTTTGTATTTGGGGGCTGCTTTATAGATTGAATATTTTGCACATGGGTGGCATCTAGGGCCTACAAAGTAAGTTGTGTTTTACTCCGAATAGTGTTATGATGTATAGGAATCCTACAAAGCTAATTGAATCGACAATGAAGTAGGTTTAGAGTCTCAATGTTTATATTTCTAGGTTAAATTTTTTTTTTGAATTTAAGTGTCATGTGTGTGACCTGTGCATTCCCACATTCACTTGGTCAATTTAGTACAGATTGGGATGAATTGACCATTTTGTTACCGATCCATTCAGTCATACCCTGATTTGCTTAGTTCGGTACCAAACTTGTCACTCGAATCATTTCAAAGGCCGAGTCAGCTCGGTTGGGGGTCAACTCGGTTGACTCGGCCACCTCGGCAAAAACACACTTGATTAAATATGCAACTATTCTTGTTGAAAAGGGGGTAGGCCAGTAAAACGAGAAGGCAATAGTAGGAAAAGGAAATGCAAGCAATAAGTGAGAATGGAGAATTGTATGTAACTAAAAGATGGGCATACATAAGAATTTTTAGGGCATACATTATAATTTTTTAGAATTTCCAGTGTATTGTTGTAGGAATGCCACTATGAAAATAAGGCATTGACTTAATAGTCACAATCCCATTAGTATCATAAATTATGGGAGAGATTAGAAAAACATCCCTACACAAATATTAACCGATAAGTATGGTTTTGGTGTTTCATTTGGAGTATAAAATCCTATAACAATAGTTGTTATTATGACTCTTAAAGGGTCCTAAATGAGATCTGTGCACTTTTAGGCCCTTCAACTTTCAAGCAAAAAAAGCCATAAAAAACAAGTATGCGCACCCTAGAAAACATGAAAACGATCATAAAACATATTAGGTAAAATGGATAATCATCTACAACATCGAAACATCATTCATGGGAAAACTAAAAACCACTTACAACCATCAAAAGTAAGGGTTACAACAACAACAAGTGTAGAGTAAGGAGAGAGGAGTGGCCAAGAAAATGAATAATCGGGCCAATGTAGAGTGGAAAAGTGACCATCTAGAAGTTTGGAAGAGGAGATTAATCAAGATTCCTTGAAAAAGGAACTCATGTCAAAGATGCTTTTTGATGGAAGTGACCAACATAAAAACTCCATATCACTTCTATCCAAAGTAAATGTAGATGAATGCGAAGATATGTTCTTTGAAGGAGATAGTCCATTAAAGGAGAACCTCCAGGTTTTGTACAAACATATATTGGCATAAATTGCCGTGTTATATTTGATGCATATGCATAATAGATCGTCTCAAGCTTGACAATGTTGAAAGGCCAAAGTACAATGGCCACAAGCATACATATGAAGCTTATGAAGCCTACCCAATTCATGTTAGGAAAAGGAATTGCAAGCAATAAGTGAGAATGGAGACTTGTATGTAACTAAAAGAGGGGCATACATTAGAATTTTTAGGGCTACCAAATGCCCACACCTATTAACCAAACTCATTCTTGACAAGATTTTTCTTTAACAAGTTTTTTGCTTACAAGTATTTCCAAGTTTTTTTTCTTATAAGTCTTTCCAAGTTTTTTTGCTAGTATTTTGCTATGCTTATGCCAAATTTTTGTTTGGTCATGGTGAAGGTAGAACCAAACAGCTATTTGTTAGACCTGTATTCCTCTAGTGAAGGGATTTTGGGAAGGCTAGAGGAACGTGAGATATCCAGTAGGTCTACAAGGGCTAGATCAACTAGATGTCAGAAGATCAAAAGAAAATTCAACAAACGCATGAATTTTTTTCTCCAAGGAGGGGGGTCATGTTCCTATGATGATAATACAGTGGGAGACATCAACATGCCCTTAAGGTCCCAACACCTAGTGAAACAATGGGTGCCTAGTGATCTTCCTCAAGTAAACACTGATTTTTGTGTGAATGAGAGGATATATAGAATTGCATCGTCGTCATTGCATGAATTGGGGTTGTTTTGCATGGACGATATAAAGGTTGGATATGGTAGATTTACATAATTGATGGAGTATGTTGGAACCTGTTACAACTACAGTTATTCGATGTGCCTAGTCCAATATACACAAAGTATGCGTAGATATGGGTTGTCAGTGAATTATATACAACTGAAAGACCAAGCTCAAAATAAAGGAGTAACGTTGTACATGGATGGAAGGCCAAAAACAACTAGTAATATTACAGGGTTTATAAACAATACACAACCAGGGTCTACACTAAAGCAACCCAATTGCATATTCGAGTTGCGTGAAGGAAACCATGTCTTTGTATGTGCAATTAAATCAATAGTTGCTGGCGAAGAACTGCTTATTGATTACAATTTGAATCGTGTAGATACAAACAATGTTAGTATGGTTGTGGTACAACAAACAATTTAACCACCCTTTTATTAATTATTCTAACATCTATAGGACTTTTTGTTAACATATAATTGAAATTTTCTACTTTTCATATTTCCTTATGTAACTTTTAGTATGTTTTTTATGCAGGGTTCTCTCAGGGGCACCTCCATCTCTGTAGATGTTTCTCGACCCGAGTCAAGGCAACAGGTATACATTGATATTGCCAATGTAATATTAAATTTAGGATGGACATACAGATACATTGTTATGTATTTTCATTAGTATAGTAGGTTCCTTTATATAATATTATCTATTTTCCATGCAGAGTGTTGATCAGGGAAGCCAACCGGCTATTAATCAGCCGACTACAGCATCAGGGCAACAGCCAAACATAAATGTAATTCTCCATTTCAAATACTTTAAAATCATAAACATGTATATCATGACGCACAATGTTTATTTTGTTATGTATTCTTTCATTTTTATGGTTGCGTTCATGATGGTAATGTTGTCTACCTTTTTTGCAGGTTGACCGAGGAAAGTCCCCAGTTGTTGATCAGACGACTGGAGCCTTTAGGAAACCAGGAATCCTAAATGTAATTCCACATTCTAAATACTTCAAAAATGTACAAATATAAAACATGTAGCATAGTGTTTATTTTTGTTTTGTATTTGTTAGCTTTTACGTATTGCGTTCATTGTGATAATGTTCTCTATTTTTTTTGCAGGTAGCTGATCGAGGTAAATCCCCATCTGTTGATCAGACCACACCCTCATCTAAGCGTCAGGTAATCCTAGATGTAATCCCTAATTATATAATTATTTGCGCACACTATTGCTTCAAAGACTAAGCAATTTTTTATATATTTCAATTGCAAACAGGGGATTCCGTCTATGAAACGGCGTCTCAAAACTCTTTACAGAATGAGGTCTCTCGGTTGATGAGAGATAGTGAAATTAGAGAGTCTACAAACCCATTGAGGGTGCTACAAAGGACAAGGGAAAAAAATGAGGAACTGATTCGTCTGACATTGGTAGTTCCACTAACACAAGGGCTCAAAAAAAAGATTCAATTGTTGTTACAGCAATGTAAGCAAGTGGACGTAAGTTATCGAATAAAAATGCAAATTCATTTATAAAAACTTTATAATAATTGATTTTATATGCTATTGAACTTATAATACAATGGTTTGAATTTACAGCGCGCTATGGAGATTATCAGTGGTGGTCAAGGAAATGTTGGTCCCAGTGACCAAACCACTCCACGTACATCACATATTACTCCCATATTGTCCACTGAATAATCGGCAACACACTTTGCGACACCCCCGAGGGCAGCGGAGGGTGCAGCCGATGTTGCCCCACCCACAACAGATGTTGCAGAAGAAGGGGTGGATGCATGGTTAGATAGAGATGTGGAAGCATTTCTTGGATCTTCTCGTGTGACTAGCACTGGTTCAATAGTGTGTACATTTTTGGTGAATGAAGAACTGGTTCCAATAAAGATAGAGAGGATTCTAGGTCATTATAGATTTTTCAATTTAGTTTTTATAATTTGTGTCTAATATACTGATAATATTTTCTAATGTTGACTAATGATGGCATTAATGTTTTGTAGGAAATGATATATTTTATAAACATATGAATGATTTGGCCTTGGAGATCTTCGGGCCCACCATCCGTACAATGTGAAACAAGCAGCCAAAAGCTTTAAAAGATGATCTGACTAATCGCTTGGTTAGTCTGTTCGGAAAAGATACCTTCGATACATCGAAGGTCCTCCAGAAGGCTGGAAAACATCTGAAGATGGTCCGAGACCAGTATAGGGTTCACCTAGAAAAGAACCCTAGATATGAGCGCCTTCCAATGATTCCATCTATGGAGTGGAAAGCTCTGGTGGAAGATGGAAAAGAGAAGGGCCTGAGAAAATAGGGAAAGATACCACTAGGTGGAATAGGGAGGTATGCAATACATTCCAAAATGTAGTGGTAAGCCTTATTATTACTAGTTTTTATATCAATTTTGGTACATCGACTAATGTATTTAAAAACTTAATTAGGCTCTCGAACACATCTAAGGCCACAAAGGCAAGAATTGAAAAAATTGACCAACACAAGATTGGGCCTGGTGGTTACTCCAACTTGGCGGCCCAATATGTAAGTATCGCAAAACCTGAATCTGCATCCAAATATCATACAGATTATTATTTTTGTTTTGTTCTGACAAAAGGCTTTAAAATTAATGACATCATGCAAACATGAAGGCCGATCGGTTCAAAGAATTACCCATTGCGGATTACATGAAGCTTGGCTTCGAACAGGTCTTTGATGCCATTGTTGAACACTGAGAAGCTTGTCTGGGAATACTGCACAATCTTCTGCTGATCCATCTGGTTCCCAAGTATGTGAAAACTATATAGTTTAATGATAATTTATTAATGCTCATGCAATTTGTTCCTTATAAATAAATTAACATAAATTATTTATTCCTTTTTGTGCAGGAAAGTAATGATCTCGTTCATGTCGAGGATGTAGTACATGACCAACCAAACGAAGATCATGCTTCTCATCCTGGTAATGAATTTATTAATGTGCTACTATTTTTTATAGACCAATGCAGATGATGAACATTAATTCTAATTCTACACAGTTCAACTGCAGAGCATGTAGATGTAGATCATAACACGGAACATGTTGGGCCTGTATGAGATAATGTTGAACATGTTGATGTGCCCATGGCAAGTAAAAACACACATTCGTAATTTTTTTTTTAAATGAATTACTCGTATTTATCAAAATATAAATATATTAATGAAAGATTTTGGCATTATTGCAAAAATTCATCGCCCCTCGCCTGAAGTTCAACCTTGCGAGCATACTAGTAGGGATATTGATGATCAAATTCCCCAAGATAAAGAGAAGAAAAGTAAAAAGGAAGTGACTAAACAAATTTTGAGTAATTCTTATTTATATAAAAAAAAAAATTAATGGTTTTTTCCTCTGTTTCATGAATGAATGTTTGAATGAATGCTTTACTGAATGGTTTAATGATTTTTTGTTTTTTTTCTGCCATTGACTAAATTAATGTTTTAATGAATGAGTTAATGAATGTTTTTTTCAGTTGTTGAATGATTGAATGGTTTAATGAATGATTTAAAGAATGATTTAATGAAAGCATCTTTCAACTATTGAGTGAAATAATTTGCAGTAGATGCATTGTTATTTGCATTGTTATTTGGATTGTGAAATAGTGAAATAAATTGCTATTTGCAAGTATATGCATTGGGTTTGGGGAGTTGAGAGTGATGTGAGGGTGGGGGGGAGGGGCCATAAGAGCTTCCACCTTCATGTGGTTGGTCCTGTTTAGTAGAGAGTATTAAATTATTCTCGAAATAGAGAGGAGCTCAATGAATGGTAAGGAAGAATACATTAAAAAACATCTATTTCTATAATTTTAGTGTATAATTTTCAATATTGCTATTTGACTCCTCCATTGGAACTTGTTACAGATAGCGTTGAGAAACATTTCCATAGTTAAGAGGCAAGAAATGGCATTTTGATTAGATCGATGGCATTATATACATAGTATTTTTGGTTATCCATGTTTTATCTGGTGATATATTCTTAACAATTAATTTACTTGAATAGTTGAATAGTATTGTAGTTTACATTGTAATAGAATTATATTTATTTAGATTGGTTTTGTTATTTTCATAAACACACATAAATTTATTTGATGGGTCCTAACATGAAACTAGTGCAACAGGACAAAAAATGAAGTATGTTGAATGATGTTTTGAAAGGTAAAGCATAAGAAGATAGTGTGAAGATCCACAAATCAAGGTATAATTATGTTTTCTTTTGTTTGATTGAGCTATGTATTGGGTATTTATGCATGTGCACACACATACATTTAGTTGATGATGATGATTACCATACATTGAGGTGAACTTTGTTCTATTTGATCTAAACAATTACCTTAAATATTTTGATTTATCATGATAACTACCCCCTTGGTAATACTTTACCAATTCCATATAGCTAGGACAACAAAATTAAATGTAGGCATTTAATTATAAGAAATATGATAGGCATTTGAGTTTGATAGGAATATGAAAGGTGAAAAGACAGAAAAATATAGATAGTCTTGTGAGGAAAATGGTATCTGAAGCGTTGTTTCCCTATTATTCTGCATGAGTATATTGTTATCTGCCCCAGTTTATCTTTCTCCAGTAGTTTTGTAATTTGTTTCTTAATCTCATATCTTGTTCAACTTTCATGTTTGATTGTGTAGTGGAAAACCTATGTTTATATTTGTGCTTATTCCTGTAGGTTGTGAGTTGGGCATGGTACACATTGGTATTTTCAGTTTCCATTGTAACTTTTCACCCCAACATCAATGTGCACTTTATTACTCATAATTGCTAATTTGTTACAAATTATTCTTTGTGCAAAACTTTTATTAGGCATTTATATCTTTCTGTATTGCTTCCAATTTATCACCGATTTTAAAGTGGTCACTTAGAGCAAACATCTCAACTCTGGAATACAAAAGAAGAATGACTGCATTGATAATTATGGTAACAAAGTATTGATATATGCTTGAAAAAATAAAGATCTATTTGCTACTTTATTTCTAGAAGGCATTGTTTGAATGCTTAAGTTATAAAAACTGTTTATTTTTGTTCTTTTCATGCAATCTTCCAGAGGTATCCACGGCCTGAAAAAGAGTATAAGTCATTTTCACTGATTTACAATGATAGATCACTAGATTTGGTATGACATCTTTTCACTAAAGGCAACATTTTCACATTTGTTGGAAACAGTTTCAAGGTTATTTCCCAAGGAAAATATGTTTTTTATTGAAGAAATCCCATTTGCAGCCATGACTTTTGGTGGTGTTGATCCTAATAAATTCAAGGGTAAACATCAATATGCTCTTGTTACTCGAAATGGTTAATGGAAGGTATGTAATAGAATCATGTTAGTTTGTCAGGTTTAAGATTGACTGTATTTAAGGATAAACACATGCATACCATGTTCTTTGTATGAGTCATAGTTACTAGTAGGTATGTCATGGGATTAATATACTTTAATAAATCGATTTTTCTATTTCCTTTAGTTTGACATGGGAGACTTCCTCATTGATGATCAATCAACAGGTTAGCATACAGTCCATCTTATTCAATTGGGTAGATGATTGCTTCTTAAGGAATCTTATGAAAATATTGATGGCATTCTATGAACATTTTGTTACAGGTTTTTGTGCTAGAGGTTGTGTTTCTATTGCAGATTCTGGAACTTCTTTGCTAGCTGGTCCATCGGTAAAGCATGCATACCTTTGATCTTTTGTAAATTTCTTGTATAAGTTAGTGGTGTTTTCTAGGTATGTGCACGATATGCTATTGCACAGGGGTGTGGCACATCTAATGCTTGTATGCTATTGCACTGTGTGATCATTGTACTATTGCAATGTGTGATTTCCATGCATGATGAATATTTAAAATTATATGCATCTACCATTCTAGGTGAAAAATTTGAAGGATAAATGTAGTAATATGAAGAAGAGTAATTACTGAAGCATACATACATGGATGAATTAATTATGTCTATCTTGTTCCCAATCTTCCTCTTTGGAGGAAAACTGCTTGGAATCTCATGTGTAATCTCAACATATCCTTCTAGCATTCTACTCAATTATACTAATACTTCTTCATAGTGTCACATTTTTCAACATTATTGGACTTTATGCCCTCTCAGACTCTTATTTGCACCATTTCACAACACTCCTTGGTATCCTTTATTGCATTTATGAAGTTCTTTGTAAATAACAGAACTTCTCTATGGCCCTTATCTTTAATTGACAACTAAATTATTTTTCTATCCTTTATAATGTCCTGAGTTCTTCTCAAGTGATTTATATCTCCATTGGGCATCCACAAACTACTTATATTTTACATTTTAGTCCTTTGGTTGACTTGGACTTGAGCATGAATTTTATTTATATGTTTGACAAAATGATTCTATATCATCACTCATTTGGACATGTTGAGTGTCTATCATATCTAAAACACTAATTAGATTATTTTGATGCGTAAAATTCAATGATCACCGGCAGAGTGTGTGCTCTAGAATGAAAAGGATATATAGAAGCATACCATACTGATATGTCATAAGAGTTGTTAGGTAAAGAACTGTAAATGAAAAGGATATAGATTATTTACATATTTATTGGAATAATCTCCACCATTATCTGTGTGAAGGATATTGATCCCCTTACTAGATTGTTTCTCTGCAAGAGCTTTAAAATCTCGAAGAAAAGAAAACACATCAGCTTTGTGTTTTAAGAAGTAGACCCTTATGTATATAGAGATGTAATCAATGAAGGTTAGTACCAGGCCTAGAAATTGACGGCTTATAGAACGTTTTTTCACTTTTTAGACGTATTTGACATAATCATAGCCCCTGGGACAAGAATCAAACCAAAAGCCTTAATAATAAGCTTGTGGATTGTAGTGCTCACGATGAGAAAAAAATGGCATGCTGCAAGTAGCCTACAATTAAAAAATGGCATTCTTGTCCCTTCTATGCTCACCCTAGCTTTGGCCAGAACCTCAATGCAACAACATAACTTTTCTCTCTCTCAACCATGGGAATGAACTAGGTTTTATAGGCCTTGGGAGGATAGGGATGGTCGAGTAAATGGTGGGTGAGGTGGAAGGGATATCCCAAAAGGATGGATCTCGATTCCAATTGGTCCTCAAGAGTAGGGATCAGGTTTCCATGAAGTATTCCTTCGATAAGATTCATGGAATCTTCTCTTTTTCATTTTTTACCTCGGGCACCGCTTTTCTTCCACTATGAAAAAGTAGTGATAGGGTAGAACCATGCTTTGAACAAGGGGAATAAGTGGTGGCACCGCCTACTGCCAAGAGATGGTAGGCGTTACTGAAGAAGGTAATGCCCCTTGCCTTAAGGGTAAAGGTGGTGTTGGAATTTTGTCTGTCAAATTGAAGTCTAGGCCCGTATTTCACTTCAAAACTTCGGATTCAGGGTAATAACTGATGTATGGGACCTCATCACATGATGATGACAATATTTATGTGTAATAGAATGCCACCCAAAGCATGAGGCTAGAAGGATACGATAGGCGGGAGCTTTGAAAGAGCAAGTTATCACTTCGAGGCAAGAATTCGCTTGATTGGAGATCATCATCAACCAAGAATATGCAATACATCAATACTTTTGACTCATAACCAAATGTCTCCTCATCATGGCTGCAGACCAATACAAGGCAGATCCATATGAGAGATGAACAAACATGGCTACTAGAATACGACATAGATCCATGTGATAGAGGACTCAAACTTAGACATAGCTACCAGAAGTACACTGTAGATCTATGTCAAATGAACACAAATTTGAGCACAACCACGACCATACAAATTTGGATCAATGCTAGGACTCATACAATATACTCCATCGCAACCTGGGGAAAGCAATGAGTGCTTTTAATAGAAACCCAGGGTCTTTGTCTCATCTTCCACAAAGTATGATTATATCCATGTGATTACAATGATTTGATGTCGAACATGGTAGAAACCACTTGATTACCGGTCAATGATGTGAACCGTTAACAAGTGCGAGGGAGATCATCATTGATGTCAATGATTCCCAAGGTACCCTTGTACAATCTCCTGAGTGTGAATAGATGATTTAATGTCAAACACTCAGTCGAATCTATTCATCAAAGGTCAATATGTGAACCTATGTAGAGAGTGAGAGAATCTATCATTAAGGCATACAGACCTCAAGGTACTAACTTGTTTCTAAGACTAACTCTCAGATGATGAGCTGATGTCGACAGGAGTATTCTCATTGAAGGAGGGACATGATGAATCCCACATCGATGAAACGAAACTCGGAACAAAGTTTTGGAATGTTGTAGATGATGTAACCATAGGACTAAATCAAAAGGTACTGACACAAAAGTTGATTTGTTTACAAAGGTAAACTTTCAACTTCCCTTTGAACATCAGGCGGCACGATCGAAGACTTGGAGGAATTGACTAAACCAGGCGGATACCAAGACATAATGCAATGGCAGACAATGCATTCTTTGAAAGACTCAAAGGAGTGACATGACTCATGAAAGTGGATCGACTTGGAAGTCAACTGAATACCCAATTGGCTGAATGAGATGTAGACAAGTTCCATGTTCAAAGATGACTACTAATAGTCATTTTATTCACAAAATGAATTGATTCCCTTCCCTTAATTTCCCCATCATGATTGATGAGTTCCTCTTTTCATTTTTACGAGTTCAAAGAGTGTAACAAACACTAGTTGTAGCTTATCTGAAGACAAGTCCATTCTCATATATTTCATGAACCTGAGAAAGGAGGGGTTCATTACCAGAAGAGGGTCTCTTAGTGTTTAATTTAACGATTCCATTGAAAGTTAACTTGGTATCATTCATGTTTAGAGAGTCTGAACGAAAACAGAAGAAGACTCCAAAGGGTCCTTTTTCATAATTAGTCAATCCGAACCGAAAAAGAGATAAAATACCTTCGAAAAGATGACTCTTCAAGTATTTTTACGAGTGTGAAGAAGACAAGTTCGCTCGACAATGTTTTCACATTTAGGGAGTTCGAAAAGAGTTTAAAGAAGACTCCATTAGGGTTTCTTTTCGCGATGAATGGGTTTAACGAGCCTAAAAAGAAGCAAAAATGATTCGGAGCTTTGATATTAGGTTTAAAGAGCATGATCAAAGTGTCGAAATGAACACTCAACGATTTTTTCCATTTTTGCTGAAGTATGAAAAAGCCAAAAACAAACTTACCCATATACAATATTATTCATTTTTTTCCCTGCAAAACTTTTTAAAAGGCCATTAGTTCCCCAAAAAATATTTAAAAATGACTTTTATAAACTATAGAAGGGGCATTTTAAATGAAAATGATTTAAAAATATTTAAAATAATATAATAACCCTAAAAATATTTTATAAAAGGCAAAGTAAATAGTAAAAACTAATTCATTTACCATTTACCAAGTTTTGGAGAGCATTTTAGGAGAATTGGTGTGCAGATTTCAGTTAGAGATTGTAGAGCTGTTACCCATCCATTTTCCGAGCCGTTAGTTCCAGGTAAGAGCTAGAAGCCTTATCTTCATCTCTATGGTTGCCATTTTTCATTTCCATGCATTTTATTTGAGTTTTGGGGATTTGAGGCCAAGCATAAAAACGCATCCCAGGTAATGCTTCTAGCCTTTGCGGGAGGAGCGATGCTCGATCAGAACAGTTTTTTTAAAGCTTACACAGGCCATGGCACCTCTCTGTCATAAGGGGATAGGAGCAATGCTGACCGTGGTGCCCAAAACATGGATTCCCTAGAAAAAATAGAGGATTTTAAGCATTTCTAAAGATTGGATGTGTGTCTAAATGCTCCATTGATTGTTTTTGACAGGTCATTTTGATCAAAATGGTGACTTGGAAAGAGAGGAAACATGAAGAATACAATTCCCGTGCTGCGAGAGATGTGGATTCCATAGCTGCTCTACGAGGATGCAGCCTCTTTAAATTATTCCACGCTCCCAGCATGATTTCACATGTATGATTACTGGAGTACATCCTACGCATGTGGAATCCAGAACAACAACATTTTGACGTGGGACCCCACATTATCACTGTGGAGGTGGAGGGCATTTACTTCTTGACTGGAATATCTAGGCGTGGAGCGCCTATCTCTCTCACTGGATTCTGATGGGGATACATTACCACACACGAACTTATTGTTCGTCATTGTTGTCTAGGGACCAAGATGTCGGGTAAGAAAATCCTGATAAAGGAGGTGATGGAATTACCCCTTCAGAGCATTCTATTCAATATGTAGAGAGTTGTTGGGAGCCAAGGGGCTCATCAAGCATCCTGAGCACATATGTTGTATGCTCTGGAGGCCATGGCACCCACAGTGTTTAACTGGGTCGAGGCATTGTTTCCCATGTTCAAGGATCAGCTCACGAAATGTCACCCAGGAGAGCTCAAACAGTTTGGGTACGGGACTATCCTAGCATGATTCTTCTTTGAGATGGTACCTCTCTTGAGACCACAGGTGGTGTTTACTGAACTTAGGGCTCGAGACCCCCACATGCTGCGATGGGTGGAGATCATGGCCCGCACAGGAGGTGGCGGAGCCAAGGTCAAATACGAGACTCCCTTCTTCTGTTGGCTGAACAACTAGATCCTTGTGATTGAGGACTATGCCTATGCTGGGACTAAATTTCGAGGGGATCCCGATCTACCACTACTGATTGGTTCTCAGTGGGGTGACATCGATAAGAAAATGCTCAAGATATTGATGTATTTTTGTATTTTCAAGTTTTATGATCTTTTTAGATGATAACAAGACCTAATGTTTTCATGCAGATGTTGGAGATGGGTAGCCTAGGGGTTCATCCCCAATGGATAGGTGAGTAGGAGATCACTTTGTACATAGAGGCTATGATGAGATAACTGAGCTAGAGGAGAATGTCGATCGGTTGACTTTGGACATCCCGGATGCTACGATAGATGACCTCCCTAGGAGGTTTTAGAGACATACCATGGGAGTGTCAGACTGCTTCAGTCGCTTGCTACATAGGGTAGCAAGGGCTATTATGTGCTACCACAAGCACCATTAGGGTGGTATGCATGATGTATCACTGAAATCTTGCTAGCTTTAGGATTTTTGTATCATTTTGTATACCTGAAAGCCAGAGTGCTTCAGATGGGGTCTTGTGACCATATTTTGTGTAAAAACACATTATATATATATATATATATACAAACTCTTTTCCAGTGTTTATATGTGCTTCAAATGGATGAATTATATTTACATGAGTTGTATGTGTCTTCTATAGTTTATTTTACTTTACAATGAACCATGTTTTATTTTTAAAAGTTATGAATAGGTGATATACCAACCTAGAATGTAGTTTTCTAATGAGTCAGCAACCGTATTATCAGACCTAGGGATATGCTTGTAAGTAATCAAATTTACAAACCTCTCTAACAGATGCACTCTTCAAAAGAGACGAAGAAGTGTGGGGTTCCTGATGGTATAAGCGCGGTTTAAATGACAAACCACTAGCTTAGAGCCCATATATATTACCAAATCATAATGTCCCGAGATGTAGCCTCAGTGAGTAAACCTATCACTACCTGATACTTGGCGATGTTGTTTGTAGCTGGGCCAATAAAAAATGCTCCTGAACTGACTAAGTCATGAGTTGGGGAATACCAAAACCAAGCAGCTGAAGCGAGGTTCAAGGTGTGGTGGCAAGCACCATCAGTAAAACCATAAAAATCCATCCGATCTACATAACCAAAACATGGTATAAACATTATGGAAAACAAACTCAAAAATATATTGAAAATTCCAAAACACACTAGAAAGTCATATAATATACATATATACAAGGTACCATACAGAAATGACTTAAGCATAGTACCTCTTCAGGTACAACCCATTGCGAGGTTTCCCAAAGGGTATCCCATCGTAGTCTACAAGCTCATAAGCCCCTTTCTCTAGGACCTTACTAACAACAAAGGGACCATACAACATAGATTCAAACTTTTCCTTCCCTATTTTATCATGTCTCTGATCATAAGTCAAGACTAGGTCACCTTCATTGAAAACATGAGACTGAATAGACTTGTCATATTATGCCTTGACATGTTTTTTGTGTGCCTCGTTAGCCAAGGCAACATCTCTTCTACTTTCATCAATATTGGTTAAGTACAAAAATCTCTCTTCCTCAGCAAAAGTGTTTGGGAGAAGTTCTACCACGAGTTTAAGCGACGGGATCTGACACTCGATATAGAGGATAGCTTATAGTCCATAGACCAACTGAAAGGGTGTGAAACCAGTTGCTATTTTTACTGAAATCCTATAAGCCTAGAGTGCGTACAAGAGAGTCAAGTGCCAGTTGGATTTGTGATCTCCAACCATCCTACGCAGCATAGTTTTCAAAACCTTGTTAATGCCCTCTACCTGACCATTAGTCTGTGGGTAATACGGAGTTGAGTTTTCATGGAAAAAACCCAGCTTAGCGCTTAACTCAGCCATCATCTGATTTCAAAAATGAGATTTGTGGTTAGTGACTATGGCTTGCAGGACTCCAAACCTAGCTATCACATGGTTGAATAAAAAGATGGCGAAAGTATTACCATCCTCTACATATGTAGGCGTTGCCTCAACCCATTTTGTGAAGTAATCGATGACTACGATGATGTAACCATGCCCCCTGGTTAAGGTAGGATTACAATGCATGAAATCAATACTCCACTTGGAAAAAGAGATAACTGCAATGACGGGTTGTAAAGGAGCAGGGTGGGTGAACTTTTTTGGATAAAAGTGTTGACAGGGTGGGCATTTCTTAACTGCTTCATGACAATATTTAAAGATCGAAGGCCAGAAATACCCAGCACGAAGGATTTTCTGGGTTGTAGCCACCCCCAAAAGATGACTGCCACATGCTCCAGAGTGGTAGTTATTCATAACCTGTTCAGCCTCTTCGTGCGTAAGGCACCATCGAAGGATAGAGTCAATACCACATCGATACAACGTATCATTTAAAATGAGATAGTACTTTGCGTGGTGACAGATACAACGATGATCGTCATGGGATATGTTGGGATGAAATCTTTGAGTCTAGAGATAGATGATCAAATCTCCATACCATGGATTAGTTGTGCTTACCAAGAACAAAAAATCATCCAGGAATGAATTGCTGGGCTCAGCTTCCATCAAAGCATAGGGAAGGCCACACATCAACTCCACGAATACCAAGGATTTCTTTGAAGTATCCTTGGTGAACTCAAGATAAAATTCCTGTAAGATAACAATCTAACAGGAATACTTTCCCCATAATACCTGACGAGTTAGAATGTAGTACATGGGGTTTTGATCTGCGATTACAGTTGTAGTATGAAGTAGAATGTAATGATGAAAATTTTGTACAGCAATGACTGTAGCCAGAGCTAACTTCTCCACATGCGAGTAACAGGTTTTAGAGTCAATAAGAATCTTACTTAGGTAATATATCATGTTTTCTTGGTCGTTGGGATCTTCCTGCGCTAGAACCATTCCAATGGTGGTAGCAGAGGAAACAACATACAAAAAAATTTCTTTTGAATAATCTGGGGGGTGCAACACTGGTGAATGGGTCAGAGCGTGTTTCAGATTATTAAAAGCTCATTGGGCTTGGTCATCCAAGAAGAATGGAGTGTCCTTCTTCAGGAGACACATATAACCATGAGTTTTCTTTGTGAAGTTGCATACGAAACAGTGAAGAAATTTTGTCTCCCCTACAAACTTTGGATCTCGGTGATGTTTGTCGAGGCGGGTAAGGCCAGAATAGCAACAATTTTCAAAGGATCAATCTGGCTGCCATCTTTGAAACCACAAAGCCAAGAAGAAGTCTAGTCTCAACACAAAAGACACATTTGTGTGGATTAAGTTGAATATTACAATGACGACACCTAAGGATGATGTCTCTAAGGTTCCCTGGATGGTCCTCCCATTGATGTGAATGAGCAGGAAGATCGTTAAGGTATGGATCCATGATGTGCTTGATATCATGAAAAATGTAGGACATGGTGCGTCGGAACGTAGCTCCAACGTTTTTCAAACCAAAAGGTAACTTCCAATATGGGAAGGTTCCCCATGAGAAAATGAATGTCATTTTATGCTGATAGGTAGGCAGAATATCTATCTGATTGTAGCCAGAAAATCCATCCATAAAGGAAAAGATGACGCTTCTAGCACAATTATCGATGATCTGATTGATTTGTGGGGTAGGGAAATCGTCCTTAGGACAAGCCTTATTTAAGTCTCAAAAATTAATACAAACTCTAATAGTGCCCTGATTCTTAGCCATAGGGACAATATTAGATACCCATTTCGTCAGGGGTATGGGATAAATAAAGCTCGCCTTCAGAAGTTTTTCCACTTCATCTTTAATAGCCGCAGCCTTCCTAGGATGGACTCGACGTAATTTTTTTGGGACATGTTTTTCCTTGGGATAGGTTCTAATCTTGTGTAAAACAATGGATGGATCAATCCCAGGAATTTCCTCATACATCTAGGAAAAAATATCACTGAATTCTTTGAAAAGGGCTCTATAACTTTCAGTTTCCTCTGTCAAGCAGTTTTGGCCTACATGAACGTGCTCAACAGTTTCGGGATTGACTGATATGTCAATCGGGGTTGTCTTAGTGATGTTGCAAATATTTCCTTCAGAATCTGTGTCTTGCAACAATACAGGCATTTGCAGATCGCTGACAATATCAATACTAATAAGAGATACCAGTTCAAAGTCTACCGAACTGGAATTGGGAAGAAAATAAAATCGATGATGGTGATCTTCCCGTACGAGTTCATACGTACTCATGATCTCTATGATGGACTAATCTGAAGGAAAAGTATGTGAGAGATATTCTAGAGTAGGGAGGGATGGTTCTAGCCAGTATGGCAAGTGGTAAGGATCTGAAGCCACTAGATGAAGATCATCAAAATGGACATCGAAAGCAGATTGAACAACATCATAAAGTGCTTCATAAGGGCCAAGAGAGGATGACTCAACAACTTCTTTCCCTTTAGGACTGTATCCATATGTGGAAATAATTTTCACAGTTGCAACATTCATACTAGGAGGGGCGAAGGTAAACACTACCATGAGGGTTGAATCCTTCAGCATACCTACCCCAATCGACTGATAAGGAGGAGGAGACTAACCTAGCATAAGGATGTTGTTTGCAGTGGGGGTAGTAACATCCGGTGAACAAAATTCAAGTCGATCGATAGTTACAATCTTCCCCAAATGAGGAATTTGGAGAGTTCGAAATACTGTCGAAGCGACAACAGTCATAGCATAGAACTAGTTTGTCCCCAATAAAATATTGTAATCCAACGTGGTATCAACTACTTCCACTTGAATGGAAACAGTATTTTCCCCAAGCTCGACTGAAAGGGCTGGCAACATACCATGAGGTTGGAAAACTCATCCATTGAAAGCTTTTAAGGTTGTAGGTGACTTCATAAATTCAGGAGAACCAATGGCCCTCCAGAAGGATACAGGCAAAACCAAGGTTGAATCTCCCTCATCCAAAACGGTCCAATGGACCTTTCTCCCAACTACTCTCATCACAATATGAAACATGAGTTGGTGGGGTAACCTGGAATTATAGTTCTCCACATTGAAATGAATTAGGTTGGTGTTATCAACATCTAAGGCTCCTAAAGAAGTCAACAAGTTCTTGTGCTGTGTAGGAAAACTTTGGAGCATCTCTAGGGTAGACATCGCACAGGGTTCCTGAGCCAAGTCTTCAACAACGTTGTAGAACTGTGTAGCTCGGGCATTGGGATTAAATACAACCTTCCTGCGGGTATTCTTAGGAGGGCGCAAAATAAAGTTGAGATTAGGTTTCTCGATGATAAGAGGGTCATTAGATAAAGATGGAGAGGAACTAACAGGATGAGTTTTATCGAGAGAAGTGTTTTAATCCTTCTTCTCCACAGGTTTGTCATATGTATGATTACGAGTATGTCAAACTAATGGTTTCCGAGGACATCATTCTGATTTCTTCTTTAGAATTAGAGGTCCCTTGATTAGACATACGATATATCAATTTTTGCTGAGACGGGAAGGGATCGGTAAGCACCGATGGTGTAGGGTTACTCTTCAAAAAATTACTAATCTCCTCATGATCACCACCACACAATAGGTAGGGGTACTTGAACTTTCTCTTTCCTTTATTATCATTATTCGTAGTCATAGCCTTGGGATTCTCCTGTTGGTTTCTAGGTATTTTGTTTTTCCCTTTACCTTTCTTCTTGTTATCGGGTGTCTATGTACTTTGGATAGAATCCACCTCGACAAAAACCATAGGAGTAGAAGGAGAAGCAGTAGAAGTACTCTGTTGCTTGGTAGGATTGGATGTAGATGAGGGATGGATTGAACTGAAAACCCCATCAACAGGATTTTCTAAGTAGAATGGAAGGGTCCATGCTAGGACAAGGAGCTTGAGGGATTAGGTGAGACAGAGTTTCGGATTGGGAAGATACTAAGTCTAGATACTGAATGTGACTGATAGCCTTCTCTTCAGAAACAACACGACCCATAGCCACATCTTGGGCATTGGGAGGCAACAAGGATTTCGTGAACCAATCAGCTAATAGTTCATCCGGGATTGTAGCTTTAATGAGTCTTCTCTGCCTTCTCCACTCATGAATATGGTCTGATATATGCTTGGAAGTATTTTGATGAAACGAAGTTAAAATGTTCATACCTATTTCATAACGAATGGGTAGCTGAAAGTGTGTAAGAAAAATGATTTCCAATGAGCTAAAATCCACAAATGAATGTTGTGGAAGTTCAATGTACCACTTTGCAGCCGTACCGATCAAAGTTCGCTAAAAGAGTCTCAAACAAATAGAGTCATCCATCAAGGAGTTGGAAGAACACCATAGATGGAACATCATGACATGATTTTTGGGATCATCTCCCTTCTTCCCATCAAACTTTGGAATGTCTGATCATAACTTGATTGGAATAGTAGGCCACGAAGTGTTATGCTGAATGGGGTCATTAATCAACTTGGAAAAATTAGGAAAGTCCAAATTTTCCAAAAACGAAAGTTTCTAATTAAGTTGACTAATACACTAGATATTGGGTTGGTCAATAGGCTGATGATCCTCTCAAAGATCCTCCAGAAGGGGGTGGACCTCCAGGGGGAGGACCACCAGAAGGTGGTGGGCCTCCAAGTAGTGGGCCTCTATGTGGTGGGGGACATCTAGGTGGTAGTCCATTAGGTGGTGGTCCCCTATAAGGTGGACCTCTAGGTGGTGGACCTCCCAAAGGTGGTCCTATGGGTGGTGGTCCTCTCGAAGGTGGACCTCTAGGTGGTGGGCCTCTGGGTGGTGGTCCTCCATAAGGTGGACCTCTACCAGGTGGGCCTCCACTAAGTGGGCCTCCACTAGGTGGGCCCCCTACCAGGTGGTCCTCCAAAGGGTGGGCCACCATAACATGGTCCTCCAGAACCTCCAACAAAATCAATAGGTATTCCTCCTATTCTTGACATGTAGGACCAAGTAGGTTTCCCCCACGATGTAAACATGTTTCCAAGGTAAGGGATTGCATGATACATAGCCCCTATAGATGTAGGTTGATAATTTATACTTCCTACAGGTGATTGATTTCCTGGGTAAACATAGCCCCAAGAATATTGGTTGAATGCAAGTTGTACCCCTGATGGTTGACCTGAAATTGATGGAGGGTTTACCATATTGGTGTTGGCAGGAGGAACAACCACTATTGGTTGTCCTGCAACATGGGTCTATCTAACACTAGAAGTAACTCCACTAACAACGGGCACAACTTGAGCTGGGGGTTTCCCCCCATTGTTGGAAGATACCGCTTGAGTTGAGGATTTCCCCCCAGCTAGAGAGGGTATGGGAGGACTAGGAACAGACCTGAGATTCGAAATTGTAGGAGTAGGGTTGGAGGTTTGACCTGGATTAGGAGTTGTCACACCACAAGTCGGTGATACATTAGGAGCATCCAAAGATGAGGAAAGTGAACGATATCCAAAAGGAAAAGGTTTCAAAAGCTGGGGGAAAAGAGCATACATAGGTTTTTTATGCAGCATAGGTGTAGAGATGATTTTTTCAAGGTTATCATGAATGTTTTGTAAACGTTCAAAGGGCGGCTGGAACCTTCTGTACATCTCTTCATCTAATGAAGCACCTATGGGAGGATTTACAAAAGAAGGTCTGGTAATCTTGAATTCGAAAAGGGCTTGACCCATAGAATTTCTCCAAAAGGAGCATTACAGCCATATTCTTTCTTAATGGGACTATCATCATGACCTTCAATTGGAAAATGGAAGGCGGTTTCAACCACGGGAGGCTGTTCGACCAAGAGATTAGTGTAAGAGGTGAATTGTTCTCCACCTTCCATAACTAGGCTTCCTTCCACATGGGAGTCAGTTGCAACACCTTGATCTGCGGCTTCCATTGGACTCTCCCCTGTGATAAGAGGAAAGTCGGGTGGAAAGCCCTGGTTTCTTCTGGATCGTCTCAGCTTAAACTCATCCAGATTGTAAGGTCACTAGAACCTAACCTAGCATTTCAAAACTAGAAAAAATCACACAAAACTTCTCCTACTCAAAGCTAAAGGCCACAAGAAAACTTAAGTGACAAGAGGAGATGATACAAGCCATTTCCTCACTAGGATTGTCAAGTTTTTGTAACTCGCTATATACCGCAGGGTCCAATAGTAAAACCCAGCAAGGAGGATCCACCATCCCTCACCTGAATACCCGACTACCTGGACGACACGTGCATAGAAATCTCCCTGAATTTTATTCTCGGTGTATTGCACCAACAAGACATCCAAAATGGATTTTCTCAGATGGTTTCAGGAATCCTAGAAGGGCCTCCCGATATACACAAGGCACGTGAGAGTTCAAATCCATAGTAGTGATGTCTACTACACAACCATTCACAAGGGGCCTTCCGATATACAATCAAGTATGAGAAGTACCTTTTGATATACCTCAAGGGTACATGAAAGGTCCTTCTATATACCGACGGTACATGGAAGAGCCGCACAGGTCCTGGGTTGTAGTGCAGGAAATAAACGACAGCTCCTACGTTTTACAACTTTGGAACACTTCTCTAACCTACACTCAAGTTACTAAAATTTTTAACCTAAAGCTACCATTGATTTTAAGCTGAATGGTTAGGTGAATGCATGGAGTGATGACAGAAAAGTAAAACCATGCAATAATGATATGCAATTCTTTTCACTTTACCATTCAAAGTATGCCCTAATTACTGGAAGGAAAGAGTGTTTTCTTTTTCAATTTCACCTTAAAACCAAAATTTTCCAAACAGTCAACTAAACAAATCTTTCCGAGAATGAAAACAAGCAACACACTACTTAAAACTTATCTTTGAAAGCAAGCAATGAAGGGGGATCTATTTTCCTGAAAAGAAAGACAATAATACTCAAAGAAACACTAGTACTTTTTCAATTTTCTTCAAAAAATGGAAATATCTAACTTAAAACTATGATGTATTTTTTCTTTTGACAAGACAAGAGTGTTAAAAGAAAGAAGAATATGGAGATATGAAAGCTTATGAGGATAGTCAGGAATCCAATAATTCGTCTTTAAACAAAATTATAATCAAATCTCAAAAAAAAAAATCTTTTAAAAAGCAAAGAGAATTCTTCCGTAAACTAACAAAGAATGAAAGCAAAAACCAAAAAACAAGTATTCCTTTTTACTTTTATCAAGCAGTAAAAAGTGATCTAACTGAACTAAACTTCCAAGCACTCCTTTCCAAAATGAAAAACAAGCATACAAGCAATCAAATTGGTGAGTGTAACCTAGATTTTGAATTCAACAAAGCAAGAATTTACCACATCCAGACTTTAAATCTAACTACTTGGATCTCTGAAAAGAAGCCCAAACACACACAAAATAGAAAGCAAAAGTCTCAAAGCTTTGAAATGACAAGCATGTAGAAGGCCTGCCTTCCACCTCTTGGGGAGCATTAGTGACAGAGTGGTTCTGGCTCAGCACCGCTTCTCGTCCACTATGACAGAGTGGTGGCATCGCTTCTCATCCACTGTGCATGTGTGGTGTCGCTGTAAGTTTCAAAACAAAACAATGGCAAAAAAAGAGAAAGTAAGTTATTGTAAAGCTTGCCTCAAATCATGAATTTGATAGGAATATGAAGTACAGGAAGCAATTATGACTCAGATCTAAGTAGATCTTGCTATACAAGATCTCACTAGATAAGCTAGTAGATCTGATCAATGAAAGATTGGAGCTTGGATTTCAGACAAGAGTTTGAAGACCAAGGAAGATCAGATGTGCTAAAAGCTATTCCCTAGTGGATTCGCCAGATTTGTTTCTAGGAAAAATGCACCTCTTGCGGACAAGAGTTGTTCCTCTAGTCTAAGAGGTTCGGATCTAGAACAAATGAGTTACAACAGAGATGAAGGACTTCCCCCAGAAGTTGTAGAGATCTAGAATGATTCCTTTGACAGAGTGATGTAGTTGTTTCCTATGGTGATGGCTCTTCACGGACGTACCTACACAATCACATGAAACAAACAAACAAGATGCAAAGCACCAAAATATAATCTATAATTCTATGTTAGTGACTAAGGAATCCAACAGTAAAATACATGATTACGACATAACATATTTTATGGGAAAGGAACCAACTTTTCGTTAAAGATGCATAAGAGTTCTTACAACCTTTTCCTTAGTGTTGTGATGCTCCTTCACATGCCAATGTCTTGTCCCCAAAAGCTCCAACTTGCTCCTTCTATGCTCACCCTAGATTTGGTGAGAACCTCAATGCAACATCATAACTTTGCTCTCTCTCAACCATGGGAATGAACTAGGTTTTATAGGACTTGGGAGGATAGGGATGGGGTAGTAAATGGTGGGTGAGGTGGAAGGGAGATTCCAAAAGGATGGATCTCGAGTCCAAGCGGTCCTCGGGAGTAGGGATGAGGGTTCCATGAAGTCTTCCTTCGAGAAGCTTCGTGGAATCTTCTCTGTTTCACTTTTTACCTAGGGCACCGCTTTTCTTCCACTATGACAAAGCGGTGATAGGGTAGAACCACTCTTTAAACAAGGGGAAAAATTGGTGGCACCGCCTACTGTCAAGAGACAGTAGGCATTACTGAAGAAGGTAATTCCCCTTGCCTTTAGGGTAAATGTGGTATTGGACTTGTGTCTATCAAACTGAAGTCTAGTTGAGTATTTCACTTCACAACTTGGGATTTGGGACAATAACTGATGTATGGGACCTCATCACATGATGATGAATAGATTTATGTGTAACAATTACAAATAAATAGATATAACCAGTATTGAAATAATAGAACATTTGAAACTTTTAATGAGTGACAGAAAAAAAAAAAAAAAATTTCCTTGCCTTACCAAGGGGTGATATTGGGTTTCTCTTTCAAAGTTCCCATGCTCTAAGTAATGTTTTATAGTTGTTGATCTATTAATTTTTTCTTGATTTGTGCATTTTCAGTTTGTACAAGGGGAATAACATAGTCCATCACCAATATTAGGATGTCTTGGAAGATTCAGACATGGTTTATCACATTTGCTTGTATGCATTGAAAGTTTGCATTAATCAAGATTGATGTTCGCAGTAAAAACTAATGTCTTATTATTTATAGGTAGTACATAAACTAACTGGTTGGATGCACCAACACACGAGTTAGGGTTATCTGACATTTATTTATTTATTTCAAAAATACTTCAACCTATTCATTATTACAATATAAAATGTAAATCGTATTAACAAATTTTAACCAAATATTTCTATTATGGGTAGAAAAATTGACATATATTATTATGTCCCCTAGTCCCAAGTATTCAAGAAAAATAAGCTTGTTTTTTTTCACGACTATCTTTTCAATGATGTAGAATTTTTTCTATAAGTATACATGTTGAAAGTACAGAATAATCGTAAATAGAAAAAATCATTTTCTTTACGAACACGAGTATATATATATGATGTGAGAAAAATTCTCAAGTCGCTAATATTCAAACATACTTTGTGTTGGAATAAGTAATGATGACTTGCATGGTGTTGTTAGTGAAATATCATTAAAATGCATAAATAACTCTAATATTATAAAATAGAGTTATGCCACATGCATCACATAATAAATTCTCTTATAACCATTCTTTATATAAGATAGGTTGAAATCTATTTATCCAACATGTGTTATGGGATGTAAATATTCCATACTTCTAGCTATATAATATAGGTGAAGGAGACCATTTGAGGGTACAGTGGAGAAACATAATTGTGACATAAAGTGAAGATTGAGTATGATGTGATGCTTATGTGAGGATGTCATGTATCATAATATGGATATTTCTGAAGAGTAAGAAGACCTACCTTTCCCACGGATGTTTCCCGATTTGGGGTTTTACCTCATATATATGGTGTATCATTCTTTTCTTTTATCTCTAGTTTCAAACATTTGTTATTTATTGTTTGTATGGATAGAAGGAGAAACTAGTATATTCTTACTTTGCATGTTAGCAAACATATTGGTGTATGTTAATGCATATTCTTAGTATTATAACATGGTAGTAGAGCTAGTTGTTATGTGTTAGGATATTTAGACACTTAGGAGTTAGTTAAGATCAACTTATGTAATATATCCATTAGGTAAAAGTGTGTTTCTTTAGTATGTATTAGTATGCATTTGTAAATATTCTAATCCGACGGTCACGATATGTTTTAGAAATAGAGTGATCCGATGGTTCAACTTCTCTTAGATCATACCTACCATTGATCCGTGGCTTAACACCCGATTGGTCTATGATCTCTATTTAAAGAGCATAGGGGGTCCTTGGCTAGTTGATCGATTATGAGAAGCTCATGTAACTTTCTGTCTTTTGCATAATAAATTGCTCCAAGTAACTATTTGGCTGGGGCCGTGGACTATTTCCCTCTCAATGGTTTTACCCACGTGACAAACATCGGTGTGTTGATCTATGATCTATTTGTGTGAAGCAGTTACTCAAGGTGTTCGGTATTTTGGGAGCACCCTGTGTACCCGAACATGGTATCAGAGCGTTTATGAAGAGCGACTTTTGGTTTTGATCAAGATCTGGAACTGGTGTTGCCGAAACTTTGAAAGGGTTTCTGGTTCTGGATTTTCTATGCATTTGTGGCCCGTGGGAGCTATTCCATTGCATCTGGAGCGTCGTTTCCATTGGGAAATAGTTTTTGTTTCACCGAAAACCATTTCCATTTGTTCCAGAAACACTCATTTCGGAAAATCTGAAGGTATAATGTTACAGTGATGGATTTTTTTTTTGAAATCTCTCATATTTTATTAGCTTTATTACTAGATCTTTACTATTTTAGTCTTGAACTGTTGCCTTCCCTGGCTACGTATGTTCTTTGTCGTGCACCTTGCGCGATCGCAGCAAATCAGAAACAGAAAGGGAAAGTTTTTTTTCTTGTCTTCTTGACTATGTATGCTCTTTGTCATGCAGCTTGTGTGATCACGGCAAATCAGAAAACAACAAGAAAAATTGAAAACGTAGACTTTCTGGGTAAACTAACCAAGATCTAACCCCTTTATGTGGAGAAAGTTTTTTTTGTTTTTGTTTTTCATTTTTTTTTTTGTGATTTGCAGAAAAAAAGGCAAGCACGGAGAACAAGAGAGAAGAGTGAAAAAAAAAAACCTTCCTCTTTCCATTCTTTTATGTACCTTTTAAACTTAGCTCACTTGGTCCAAAGTTGCTTTATTCCTTAATAGGTCTTGAGTTCAAGTCTTATTAAGTTACTTTTTAGTGCATGCAATTTCTATTTTCAAGTTACTTTATTGTTAAAGTGCATCTCACATAAATAAAATAAAATAAAATAAAATAAAAAGTGAGTCACTTAAGTCTTTTAATTTATTGCCGCACTATTTAAAAGTAACATTATTGTAAAAGTGAACCTCACTTATTCTACAAAAGTGATTCACTTCAAAACAACTTTATTGTAAAGTGATTGTCAAAGGTTGATCTTGGGAAGAGGGGGGTTTTTTTTTAGTTGGTCAAGTTAATATCTACCACGTCACTATTGGGGACATCTTCAACATTTTCTTTGATCAAGCATAACTTCATCATCCAGAATCAGTTTTCAATGTTGTTGTTTTTTAAACCGCATATTTTTTTTAACTCTTTGCATATAGATAGTTAGTTTATGTTCTTTCAGCCATTATTTTACAGTATGGCCACCCCTTGTGATATTATACTTATAAGTTCTAACTATTTCTCAAGGAAATCTCGTATGGACGATGTTCTGCGAAGTAGGGGACTTTTCAAGATAACCTCAGGGAAAGAAACAGAACCCACTGATGATGATAAGAAAATTAAATGGGTAAATAGATGTGATAAAGCTTGTGGATTGATTGGGAGTTCAATCTCTACTGATTTGCAATTCCACATATCTGGAATTGATGAATCTGATTTAGCTTAGGAAAAGTTGAAATTTGTGTTTGGTAAATACAATGAAATTCGGGGTCATCAACTTGAGAAAGAGTTGTTTTCCTTGAATCCAAATGATTTTTTATGCATTCAAGACTATTTATCTAAGTATAAAACTCTTAGACTCTTATATGCAGAATGCAAGATTAAGAAAGAAGACAAACAATGTATTTATCATATTCTTTCCAAACTTGGACCTGCATATTCTATTTTTGTATATACATTCTACTCCATGAAAGAATCATTAACTGTAGCTAGCTATCAAGAGTCTAGCCTTGAATCATTTTGTGATTCTTTAGTTAGAGAGCAAGATAAGCTCATTCATCTTGGAATAATTAACAATGCAGATACATCTGGGAAAACCTTATTGTCCCAACATAAAGAAAAGTCCAAGCCTCCCAAGAAACATAATTTTCACAATAATAATCCAAATAACAAGAGTCCCAAACCCTCTCAGTCAGCTCCTTCTTTAAAAAATGACAAAAGATCCAAGCCAAAAGGAAAAAAGACTGAGCCTCATTGTATTTTTGGTGGGAAAGATAATCATGATGAATCTAAGTGTTTTAAGAAGATGGCAGCCTTGGAAGCAGCAATGAAGAAGCACCACATCAGCCTAGATTCATCTTCAGAATCTACCTCTCATGGACCTGCACTTTGTGCTTCTGGTTACTCTTATACTACATCTTCTTCTTCTACTTCATTTGAATGGCTCATTGATTCTGGAGCAACTTATCATATGGCTAAGGATCAAGCCATATTTTCTACTATGCATGAATGTAACACCAAACAAATATTTGTTGGTGATGATAGATCTCTAAGTGTTGTAGGATCTGGAATAGTTCCAGTAGAAAATGGTCATTTCAGTGATGTATTATGTGTTCCAAAAATTTCCTGCAATTTGTTATTAGTCTATCAAATTACTCATTTAGGTGAAGGTAAAACAGTGACGTTTACACCTCACCAAGTTGTAATCAAGGATTTTAAAAATCCTCAAAACGTCCTTGCTACTGAAACTATTGATGATGTTACCAGGTTGTACAAATTTAAAAACTTTGGGTCATCACCTTTTCCTTCATTTTTTGTTGCTCATAGTGATAACTTGAGCAAACTTTGGCATGAGCGATTTGGTCACTTAAATTATAGCTCATTGCAACAACTATGTAAAGACAATATGGTGACTGGTCTTTCGATGGTATCTTGCAAGGATGGTGTTTGTTTCGGTTGTGTATTCAGAAAACATCATCGAGACAGTTTTGAGAAATGTACCTCTTGGCACGCCTCAGTTCCTTTGGAGCTTGTGCATAGTGACTTGTGTGGTCCTCTTCATTCTACATCCTTTTCTGGTTTCAAATATTTCTTAACTTTCATTGATGACTACTCCAAACGCACTTGGGTTTACTTCCTAAAACTTAAGAGCGAAGTATTTAACATGTTCTTGGCCTACGAGGCCCTTGTTGAAAAATAATCTGGTCATCAAATTATTAAGTTAAGATCTGACAATGGAGGAGAATATGTTAACAACAAGTTCACTACTTTCTGCACTGAACAAGGAATCCAACAACAGCACACTGTTCCATATACACCACAACAAAATGGTGTAGCTGAACGGAAGAACCGCACTTTAAAAGAAATGGCTAATTGTATGATCCAATTTAAGGGACTAAGTCTTCAATATTGGGCTGAGGCCATAAATTGTGCAAATTACATAGTTAATCGCACACCCACTAAAGTTTACAAGGAATAAAACTGGAAGAAGCATGGAGTAAAATTAAACCAGATGTAAGTCACTTTCATGTGTTTGGTTGTGAAGCATGGGCTCACATTCTGGATGAAAAATGGAAAGCATTGCAGCCTAAAAGTGAAAAGTACATATTTGTTGGATATTCAGAAGATTTAAAAGGTTATAGACTTCTTCAGCCCCATTCACATGATATAATCATTAGAAGAGATGTTAAATTTGATGAAAATCTCTTGGCTTGCGAGCCTAACTTGGCGGGTGTGCCATCTTTGGCCTACGAGCCTGATTCAATGATTGTGCCTTCTTCTTCTTCTTCCAACTTCCTTGACAGGTTTCCAACTCCAGTTTCTGATGATGATAGTGAGGATGAAAATTCACCTCCGCCTGCTCATGTTCCTCCAATTGCACCAGCACCAATGCTTCCTCGATGGGTTTGTTCAACATGTGAAGTAGCTGGTGATCTTGCAGGTGATCCTAGAGATCAACGTCGAACACATTCTCAGTTTTAGTGAGCCTCTTCTCTTTTGGCTCAAGTTTCCAAGAATCAATATCTATAAACTTTTGCAGAAGCTTCAGGAAATCTAGATTGGGATGCAGCTATGGATGAAGAATATCATTCCTTAATGGCGAATGATACTTGGGATCTTGTTCCTCTTCCAAAAGGAAGAAAACTTGTCAGATGTAAATGGGTCTATAGAACTAAGTATGCATCAGATGGAAGTGTTAAAAGACTTAAGGCAAGGTTAGTTACCAAAGTTTTTTCCCAAGTTGAAGGGATTGACTACAATGAAACCTTTGCTCCTGTCGCAAAAATGAATTCCATTTGCCTTGTTCTTTCCCTTGCATCGTTACATAACTATGAAGTCCATCAAATGGATGTCAAGTCTTCCTTTTTACATGGTAATTTATAGGAGAAAATTTACATGGAACAGCCTCCTATATATGTTCAGGATAACTCTAGCCTTGTCTGTCTCCTTAAGAAATCCTTATATGGCCTTAAGCAAGCTCCTAGAGCTTGGCATGCCAAAATGGATAGTTTTCTCCTTGACACTAGTTTTTCTAGATGCCATTCTGACCCCAATGTCTATACCAAGAAAGTAGGAAACCATCTCATCATATGTGTTCTTTATGTTGATGATCTTATCCTTACCGGTAGTGACCCTAAACTTATAACCCATGTGAAATCTAGTCTTAAGCAAAATTTTGAAATGTCAGACTTAGGACATTTGCATTATTTTCTTGGT
>LPNX010805161.1:526347-554240 GCA_001517045.1 Pseudotsuga menziesii
AATAGTGAAATAGATAGAAATTAAATTTCCAAGCTGTGTTTTTCCACACCTGAACTCAGGTCGTACTCCAACACAGTTGGATTGTTTAAGTAAAATAAATGATTCTTTATTTGAATGTGAATAGTAGATAGGTTTTACTTCAAGGTTTATGAATTTTACTGAATAGCAGTGATAGGTTTTGCCTGCACTTATTTACTTCTGCCAATTAAATGGAAACACAAGTATAAAGAGAATAGTAAATATTATTGTTATTTCAAATATTAGTATACTGACAGGAAATAAAAATATTACAGTAAAGTAAACAACTAATATTTGAGAAAACATGTAAAAAGATAATAGTAAAACAATTTATAAATATTAACTTTACAGACCAAAGCAAGGATTTTTTTATAATCCTTTTATATTTACAAAAATTACTGAGAGTCAATATTACTCTAGTTTCCAAGTATGCTGCACTAAAAACCTAAATATTTTTCTTAACTAAAAACCAGAAGCAAAAACTGTTTAGAATCTTTTCATTACATATAGAGTTAGCATCATACTTATTACTTTAAGTTCTATAATCTTTTATTATTTTATTTGGAAAACAGAGTTATTAACACTGAAATTATAAACAAGAATTTCATAAACTATAGGGTTTACAATATATCTTCTAACCCTTAAAAGCCGAGTTCAAGAAATTATCAATATCTTCTAAAAAGAGATTAAAATAATTATAAATACAGAGAATTAATAAATACAATATAAATGTAAATCCTGAGCAAAATAAACCATTAATTATAAACCATTTTGCAATATAAAAACCTGAACCAAAAGTAGGCTTATAGCCTATAAAAAAATCAAAGGGTCGAAACCCAAACCTGCTAATAAAACCAAATACATAAAAGTCTTTGTATTAAACTATAACCAGTTACATTACTGACTGTAAAAGTAAAAACCCCGCGAACTTACAACTAGATTGTTCCACAGTCGTTTGTCTTTAAAACAAATATACATAAGTATTTTATATTAACAAGTAAAACTACATTACTGACCGGTTAGGTAAAAGCCAATTCATAGTTTCATTTTCTTAAAGTTCAAATAGAAAAACCGAAGCAAATAAGATAGAGATCACATAAGCATCTCTGAGCATAGAGGAGGTTTTTATAAACTTCACAACAGTATTACATCATTAAGCCGTAAGGCTGAAAACTGTTTCACCGAAACCACACATACATCACAGCTTCAAAATATTGTGCAACCCAGCAATGTATCGACAGGGTTTTAAAATAAAAACTTGGATATTAAAGAACAAAGTAAATATCATAACCAGCAGAGAGTTCGCGGCTAGGTTTCCAACCACAGGAACCTTCAACCAACAACCCATTTCGCAAGCAAGCAGAACCCACGATGAGACCAGGGCTTACCCATTTGAAATCCCACGAAGTTAACCGACGCATGAGTGCATTTCCTTTCAAGTATGGTGCTGTCAGCGTGAGCCTGCAATTTAAAAACCAAACAATATTCAAAACTTGGAGTAATAATTTATTAAAACCCTAAAACTTAGTAATTAAATTGACAAAAGGAATGCGAGCAGAGTTAGGTGTTTACCTATGAGTAAAAGTAATTGGAGCCGAGAAGGAACAATCACCAGCTCGAGTGAACTAAATCGAGAAGCAAGAAAACCCTCATGCCAACCCTGTGACAGAGGTAGCAAGGATACAACACTCAAGCTCTACGATGCCAAGGTAAAGAACGAACAGACACAAGGGTAAAATCCTTTACAGGCTTCGAGCCAAGCGAGGAAGTTAAAACCACGCATACTGTGTTTTCTCAACTCACAAAATAAACTGAAAACACAAACCATGAACCCTTTAAACACTTGCACAGTAATGCAGCATAGTATTGCAGACTACGAATCCAACAAACGAGGAAGGAGCAGGCCTCTCATGGCCGTAAGAAGTCTCACAACACAGCCTGTAGGCAGACAAAACCTCGAATCCAAATGCAAAGGAATATGGTTTCATCATTATAAGTCAACCAATGCATGGTGGAGACTTATCCACGTGCCCTTTTAGAGATTTTAACCAAGTGTGGGTCGTTTTCAATAGTCAACACTACACATCGAATATGAAATATATCATTGCCAATTATTACAAACCATGCTATCGACTATAGTATAAAGGTGCATAACATTTTCCAATAATACAATCACATTATCAACCATAATATAATGTTACATATGATTTCTCATCATGTCTGCTTTGCCATCGATCATTTGGATAAATTCATATGATTGCTTACTATGTCAATCATGCTTTTGTTTAGACCATGCTTTGGAACTAGGATACTATAGGAACAAACTTATAATGTATTCTACCTTTAGTTTCAACCATATGATAGTAGTTATTAGGTAGTGAAACTACCTTAGGTTACAAGTAGTATTTTGTTATAGCCTAATATTGTAAACTATAACTCAGTATAGTATTGTAACATTACAATAACAATTACATCGTGGTTATAAACTAAATACTATGTACACAGCTTGTCCACTAGTTGTGCAAGAAGATAATCGCATTTGTAAACAAATCAAACATGTTGGCATTGTTTCACGACTAGTAAGGGAGAATTAGAATAGAGATAAGTTGTTATTACAATATATTTCTAAACTGGAGAGCTCTAAACTTCTCCACTTAAAGACTTGATGTTGATAAATGAAATTTATGCATTGTAAACTTTACCTTTGAAAAACATAGGAGTATGTTCATACATAAAGAGCAGTACAATTGAATTTTAAACATGATAATAGCAGTAAGATTATGATACAGTAGAAGTAATTTTCTAACAAGATCATGAGCTCTATGCTCACTGTAAGAATCTATAATTGACTAGGTACTATAATCTTTACAATAGAAAGAAACCTGGAAAGAATTCATTCTTGTAAATAACATTAATTATGTTAAGGTTAAAAGTCATAATGGCTTAAATATAAATATTGTCATAGATCCAAAACAACGAAGGAATTTACTTTACCTCATCGAAGTCTTGCATCATAATAAAGAATTTATATACTAGCATCTTATTATGCTAAAGAAATACTTCTCGACATAATTCAAATTAAACTCCTACTTGATCATAAGCTTACCTGCTGGACTTGTAAGAACCAGCAGTCCATTTGAGTTAGCAAAATGCTAAGTAAGCCTCGAATTCAAACATAGTTTCTCACCTACTTGAACAAAGTAAAACATCAGTACAGCTAGCAACAATAAAATGCAAGTCCTCTTTCTATGACTTATAAAAATTAAAGTTGTATTAGTGTTTCTGTATTTGAAACTAATCCTTAAAATTTGTTAAACTGTTTCATTTTTCCGCTAACCGCTAGCAGTTACTAAACTGCGATCTAAGACATTTTATGTCACTTTAAAAATTTTAAATTTTTATGAAATTTTGGGTTATTACATGATCCAAGCTCCAGAGCCTTCAGATATCCAACTGCAAAACCTTGTAGAGCAAGTGGAAACAAGCAAAAATACATGAGTATCTAAACATGAATTGATCTAAGCTAACAGTTAAGGAAGAAAGCTCTAAACATCATCAACATAATAACATTTATGGAAAGAGATTTGTATTACTGTAACCAAGGAGATACATAGAATTACATATGAAAGAACATCACAACGTAGCCTTAACGTTGCAATCTTCCATCCATCAATCCAAGCTAAGCCTCCAAAGAAAGATATTAAGCCTACAGAAGGATGAGATTTTTCCTCCCAAAGGATGATAGGGACCACCTAGAAATTCCACCAGCATAAGAGTACCATAGTCCTTCCTCCCTTCACAATGGAGAGAGGGTTCAATTTATAAGGCTAAATGGATATAGTAGTTTGAGGATTAGGAGGAGGGGTCTAAGGGATCTTCCTCATAGGTTAGGGAACCGAATGCCACCTCTCCTAGATGATAGGGATGATCCTCCACCTCATCCACCTTCGAGAAGGGCCTCGAAGCCTCGTTTTTTGTCCTAAAAACACCACCAATGCACTTTGTTGTAGGAGACAGAGCGCCGACACACCTTGCATGAAGGGAAAGAGTGCCACCGATGCACTTTGCATGAATGGAAAGAGTGCCAACACACTTTTCCTTAGGAGAAAGAGCGCCAATGAAGTCACTGAATTTCTTATTGGATAAATCTACTCAAGCATACTCAATCCAGATATCCCTAGTCCAAGTGGATCTAAAACAAATCAAATACGCAAAACAATACACTTTCCTAGATCAAATAGAAATGTAAGTTAACAAATAGATCACCAACTTGAGGTCTGCAAATCCTCTTCTCTTAATTTTTCCCATCACAAAGGATGAGTACCTCTTTTTTTTTTATGAGTTCAAAGAGCGTAATAAACACTCATTATAGCTCATCAAGAGATAAGTCCATTCTCATATGTTTTATGAACCTGAGAAAGGAGGGGTTCATTCCCAAAAAGGGCCCTTCATCGTTTGATTTTATGAGTCCGATGAAAGTAAACTCATTTTTCGTTTCATGTTAGAGACTCTGAAATGACTAAGGAGACTCAAAGGTGTACTTTTTCATAAATTTAGTCCCCAAGGCCCAAAAAAGTATAAAATAATTCCCATGAGAACTCTTCCAGTCATGATTGGATGGAGTATACCTTTTTCATAATCTTGGACTAGGGCGATTTGGCTTGAGTCCGCTTGAGTCTGTATCGATGTTATGGTAGTCCAAGGTCCATTAGATTTTAATATGCTCCTTGGACATGATTACGTTTACGCGATGAAAGTTGTAGTGTCCACACTCTTTCAAGTGATGTATTTTCCCCATGATGGGAAGATTGTGACCATTGATCAACTTTCCTTCATTAAACCCGATCATCGTATGACTCCTAGTCATCAAAATTCCCTGCATATCTCGCATGTTCTTATGGTTCCTTCCCCTTCACCTGCCATGTCTCTTTCCTCTAAACATTGTGATGAAGTTCAGTTGTCCGAAAACCATAGCTTCTTCTCCTCATGAGGAATATTTGGGGGCATGTCTCCTATAAGGGGGCGACCCACTAGCCTCTGGAAATAAAGCTAGCTTAGAACTGCCTTGTGAGAATAATTCCCATTCCGTGTCAAGCTCGTTAAAAAATGAAACAAATCACTGTGAACATAGTTCCCTTTTTGTGTCAATCTCATTAAAAAATGAAACAAATACGAGCGAGCATAGTTCCAATTCTATGTCAAGCTCGTTAAAAATGAAATAGATGTATGTGAGCATAGTTCCCATTCTGTGTCAAGCTCGTTAGAAAATGAAACAGATTCCTGTGAGCATAGTTCCTTTTCTCTGTTTCAAGCTCGTTAAAAAATGAAACAGATGTACATGAGCATAGTTCCTTTTCTGTCAAGCTCGTTAAAAAATGAAACAGATGCCAGTGAGCATAGTTCCCACTCTATGTCAAGCTCATTAAAAAATGAAATTGATGTCTTCAAGCATAGTTATTTTCTGTTTCAAGCTTGTGTAAAAATGAAACAGGTCACCTTGAGCAAAGTTCCTTTTTCATGTCAAGCTTGTTAAAAAATGAAACAAATTTTTCCATTGTGTTAGGACTCAATTTTTGAACCTTCATTTCATCTGCTTGTAAAGTAGACTAAACGAAGCTTGGGGGGCATGTACCCTACCTCTTTATATTAGAGTTAAGTTTCTTGACAGTTTTACTGGGGGCAAGTACCAACCACTAGACATCATGTTGGGAAATCACTCATCAATGGGAGTCATTTGGAGATACTTTCTTATATTTTCGAGCTCGTTAAACCATGAAATGACCCTTTGAGCATATTTCTTATCCTGTGTCAATATCGTTAAAAAATGAAGCAGATGCTCTGAGCATTCTTTCAATCGATTTGCGAGCTTGTTAAAAATAGTAAGATGGTTTTGAGCTTACTTTTCATTTTTTGTGCTCGGGTTAAAACATGAAAATTGGTTTGAGCTTACTTTATCGCTTTTTCCTGCTCTGGATTCAAACATGAAAAAGGTTCTTAGTGCCTTTTATACCTTCAGTGTGCTCATTAAAAACTTAGTGAAGAGGTATTGGGTGTGCTTTTACTATTTTTCAGACTCGTTAAAATTGGATTATGAAAAAGGAACCCTAATAGAGTCCTCTTTAAGTTCTTTTCAAACTCTTAAAATGTGAAAAGATCGTCGAGTGAACTTGCCTTCTTCATGCTCGTAAAAGGACCTGAAGTGTCGTCTTCCTGATGATAGTTTACCCCTTTTTCGAACCATGGTGCACTACTTATGAAAAGGGTATAATCTGGCCAATCATGACTATAATATTTCTCCTAGGCATCATTTTATACTTTTTCGGGCCTCAAGGACTAAATTTATGAAAAAAACCATTTTGGAGTCTTCTTAGTCATTTCAAACTCTCTAAACATGAAACGAGAAATGAGTTTCCTTTCTAAAATCAAATCAAACGATGAAGGACCCTTTCTGGGAATGAACCCCTCCTTTCTCAGGTTCATAAAACATATGAGAATGGAATCATCACTTGATGAGAAATAACGAGTGTTTGTTACCCTCTTTGAACTCGTAAAAATGAAAAGAGGTACTCATCCTTCATGATGGGGAAATTAAGGGAAGAGTTTGTGTTTCATTGTATTTATGGCAGTACATAGTTACTCTTGAACATGGCACTCATTTTCATATGCATTCAGTACTTGGGTAATCCATTTGTCTTTGAGTGCTGTTGATTCCATGAATCTTCGTACCTCGTTTGCGTTGTCCAAGAATAATCTCACCGTCAGTTGCATTAGGGGATTGGTATCATTCTCGTGTTAATACTTCCAAGTCATTCCATTCCCATGTTCAAGAGAAATCCATTAAATACCTGCAGTCAGTATACCTTCTATCATGTTGGTCATCCTTGAGTCAGTCTCATATATTACTATGTTGTCCAATTTACTCTAAAACATCTATGATCGCGTTTCATGTCAATGATGGGGCATTCATCATGGCCCTCCTTCAACAAGTCTATTCCTATTGACTTCAACACCTCATCCAGGAATTAGACTTAGAAACCAAGTCAAGTACCTTGGGCCTACATGCCTCAATGGCCGGTTACTTCTCTTTCAACATGAGTTTTACATCATAGACTCTTGATTGAAAGATTCCACCAAGTGTTCGACTTCAAGTCCTTTATTCACACTCGGGAGGATGTACTAAAATACCTTGGGAATCATTGACATCAATGGTGATTTCCCCCATACTTGTTAACAGTTTACATCAATGGCTAGTAATCAAGTGGTTTCTACCATGTTCGACATCAAGACATTGTAATCACATGTTTAGATTCGTATCGTCGCAGGTTTGGCTTGAAGATGTTGGGTTGAAAGATACTTTACCCAGGTTGCGATAGTGTTTGTTTTGAGTCATATTAGATGGATCCACTTTGTATTGGTTGTGGTAGTGTTATCATCTCATCGTGGATCTACGCTTATGTCTAGTAGCCATGATTCTATTCGGTCAGTCTCTTCTATCATAGATCTGCATTGTATTGGTCAGCAACCATGTTATGAGTCATATGACACTTGAGTCAGTTGTACTCCAGCAGCTTCCAGCCAACATCATTGCCTTCGATTTCTTCACTTCGCAAAGCATTCACCTATCGCATTCCTCTAACTTCATGCTTTGGGAGGCATCCTGTTAAACCAAAATCTCATCATGATGAGACATGTGTTAACCCTATGGCTAATCCCTAAAGTTCTCTTTGCTAAACTAGATTGATACTGAGGTTGTTCTTACCCCCTCTCCCTCTTTAAGAGGGTTGGCGCTCTTTCTCCTAAGGAAAAGTGCATCAACGCTCTTTCCCTTCATGCAAAGTGCACCGGTGGAACTCTTTCCCCTCATGCTAGGTGTGTTGGCTCTTTTTCTCCTACAACAAAGTGCGTCGGTGGTGTTTTTAGGGAAAAAAACGAGGCTTCAAGGCCCTTCTCGAAGGTGGATGAGGTGGAGGATCATCCCTATCATCTAGGAGAGGTGGAATTTGGTTCCCTAACCTATGGGGAAGATCCCTTAGAACCCTCCTCCTAATCCTCAACCTACTCTATCCCTTTACCCTTATAAATTGAACCCTCTCTCCATTGTGAAGGGAGGAAGGACTATGGTACTCTTATGCTGGTGGAATTTCTAGGTGATCCCTATCATCCTTTGGGAGGATTATTAGCTTTGGAGGCTTGGATTGGATTATTGGATGGAAAATTGCAACATTAAGGCTAGGTTGTGATGTTCTTTCCTATGTAATTCGATGTATCTCCTTGATTACAGTAATACAAATATCTTTCCATAAAATTTATTGTGTTGATGATGTTTAGAGATTTCTTCCTTAACTATTAGATTAGACCAATTCATGTTTAGATACGCATGTACTGTTTGCTTGCTCTACAGGGTTTTGCAGCTGGAGATCTGAAGGCTCTGGAGCTTGGATCAACAAAGAGAGAAGAAGATTTGTAAACCTCAGGTAGGTGATCTATTTGTTAACTTGCATTTCTATTTGATCTAGGAAAGTAGATTGTATTGTGTACTTGATTTGTTCTAGATCCACTTGGACTAGGGAGATCTAGCTTGAGTCCGCTTGAGTAGATTTATTCAATAACACCCCCTGCACCTATTATTCTTGCACTTTCTACCATTATTCCACCTCTCAGTATGGAAATCCTTATTTTTTAAACCTCCCAGCTTGAACCTTTGGTTACTATTCAGCAAGGAACCATCTCAACAACTGAGGAGATGGAATATTTTGACGAGGATGTAGTGGTTACTCTACGAAAATACTTCTGGAGCAGGAAAGATAAGGTTGCGATGAAAAAGGGATCCAAGCGAACAAGGTGTTACACCGAAATCTTGTCATCTTGTTAACCTTGTGCCTAATCCATAAATTTTCCCTACATAAATTGGATTAAAATTGAGGTTGTTCCTACCCTTTTTACCCTCTCTAGGTAGGCTGGCACTCTTACTCCTAAGGAAAGGTGCGCCATCCCCTTGCTAGCACTCTTTCCCTTCATGCAAGGAGCGCCACTGGCACTCTTTACCCTAATGTAAGGGTGACATCCCTCTCTGCCGCTCTGTCTCCTACAACAAGGTGCGCCAAGGGTGTTTAGAGGGAAAAAAGAGAAGCTTCGAGACCCTTCTCGAAGGTGGATGAGGTGGAGGATCATCCCTAGATTCTAGGTGAGGTGGCATTTGGTTCCCTACCCTATGGGGAATATCTCTTAGACCCCTTCTCCTAATACTCAACATACTCTATCCCTTTAGCCTTATAAATTGAACCCTCTCTCCATTGTGAAGGGAGGAAGGACTATGGTACTCTTATGCTGGTGGAATTTCTAGGTGATCTCTATCATCCTTTGGGAGGAAAAATTTCATCCTTTGGGAGGCATACCATCATCCTTTGGAGGCTTGGATTGGATTTTTGGATGGAATATTGAAGCGTTAAGGCTAGGTTGTGATGTTCTTTCCTTATGTAATTCTATATATCTCGTTGATTACAGTAATACAAAACTATTTCCATAAATGTTATTGTGTTAATGATATTTAGATCTTTCTTCCTTAACTGTTAGCTTAGATAAGCTTTTATCTATGTATTCTTTCATCCTTTGTTTGTTCTGTCTCTTTGATAAGGTTTTGCAGTTGGAGATCTGAAGGCCTCGAGCTTGGAGCAACAAGGAGGAGAAGACTTATAGATATGAGGAAAGGTACTCATCTCTTCATACTGTATCTTGATTGATATAGGAAAGTAGGATGTATTATGTACTTGATTTGTTCTAGATCCACTTGAACTAGGGAGATCTAGGTTGAGTTTGCTTGAGTATATTTATCCACTAAAACAAGGGAAGGCACATTCAAGCAAGGGGCAGTCCCACACCAGATTATTTGGAAAATTGACTCCTCTGATACCAAACATGAAGCTTTGGATGCATCAACTGCCATGGGGGACTTTGCTGGGGCCAATTTTGATTCAATATCTCAACTGAACAAAGAATTGAAGGAAAAAGAGCAATAGCCACAAAAGATGAAACAGGATCTAGTGCAGGAAGAGGCACACCATAGCCAAGAAATCCAACATTTGAAGAACAAGTATGAGGAAAAGATGAAGCAGCTTCATGGACAGAATGACTATCTCAAGAAGCATCTTGAGAAAGCAGATCACCTGACTAAGCAACAGGATGACCAGATTGCTATCTTTGAGCAGCAACTTAAAGATCTCCAACTTGCAACTCAAAGATCTCCAACTTGCATCTACTGCCTCTTCCTTCTCCAAATTCATAAGCAAAGAGTTTAAGCAATTAGCTTGCAGAATACATGATGAGTATTATCAAGGCATGGCTAATTTGTTTAAGGAATTTAATGAGATGCAAGAACTGTATAATTCATTTGAGCACCAGTCAGATGTTCTCCATGATCATCACAAAAGGAGAAAAAAGGTGACTAGAGCTTATGACCACATCATAGATTGGCAGAAGTACATCAAAGAAAGACTAGATGATCTGCCAATCTTAGATAATCTCAAACTTAAGAAAATTGAGGTGACGATTGAAACATGGGAAGGTATTTGCGATCTGATGGAATCCATCATCAAAGATGGACATGTTCCCTGCAAAAGGAGGTGGTTTTCCTTAGAGACACTCCTCAGTTATCTGGATCTACCACTCTTAGATCCTATTGATGAGGCTATGCCTCCAAATTTGAAGTTGGAACAAATCGAGAGGGATTTCGCCAAAGTCAAGGAGAAGATAGTGGAGATCAATCAGCTTGCTATGGATGAAATAAAGTAGTTGATGGAGACACTTCTTGCTTCATTAATGTGGATTGATCTATTCCTTAAAGAATGGATGAAGATCAAGAAAAAGGAGATTGTCTCCTTAATATGTAAAGTTGAATTGCATCTAGAGAATGCCCAATTTAAGGACATCCAAGATTTAATGGATGTTTTTTTCCAAGTGGCGTTCTTCCCTTGGAAAATCATGAAACTAAAATATTTTATAATCCCACGTCTTTGGAAGTGTCTTTCTTTGTACAATTTTGTAATATTATTTAAAGGGAATGGTACCTCCAAAGTAAAGGGGGAGCGAGATTAAGCTTAAGGGAGCCACAAGAGAAGGGACTATCACAAACAATCAAGAAAGCTTTGTAATTTTGGAATGTTGTGATGTTTCGCAATTTGAATAAAGTTACATTGTTACTTATCCTATGTTCTATGGTTATTCATTAAATGTGTTTCGTGAATCCCAGTCTTTCTTATATATTTTTGATATACTAATAATTGGCTGCTTATCTACTGAATGTGTTGATTTATGTATAGATGTCTCTTTACAATCTTGACACATTAAATGCGTGTTAAATAAATGTGTTTATTTAATTCACATACTCTTTTATGCATCTAGTGGATTGCTATTAATCCCTAATACTAGTTTTTTAATTAATATTACCTAATAGGACAATTTGCAGTCGTAACACTTTTGATAAAGCATATCACTTCTAGCTCACCATTCCTGGAAATCGCTCCCCCTATGGCCTTGGTTTAGGAAAAGGGTCGAGGAAAAGGGCAACAATATACCTCACCTGCATCTCACGGGCACTTTCATAAAGTGTAAAATGAGATCAAACAATGAAAACAATGTTTTATATAAATGATGAGATCGTTCCCCTAGAAGTGACTTCTCTACAATCGCATTAAGGTACCTTTCATGAGAAACTATAAGTTCATCAATAGTTTACTGTAGGTTTGATTGTAAAAATACCTACTTTAGTAATGTTTCTCTATGTATTTGTATAACCACAGGTGAGATGAGAAGCTCCAAAGGAACCTTTTTTTTCACTCATTCTCGTTTCACATGGTCATTGACAAATAGAGAGCATATGCCATAATATCTTTTGTGATCTTATTATTGACACTACACAGTAAATAGTCGAAACAGTTCTTTATTTTGAGATATACAAAATCTTGACTTAATCGATATGTGAAATCTGCATAAGTAATTTTGCGGTTTTATATTTTGAGATACACAAAATCTTGAATATAGAAAATTGTGGATGCCCATATTTGGAAAAGTGGGAAGGACGTTCCGCAATCCGCAGTCCGATTGTGGAAAGGACCGTTGCGGCTGTAAGATTGCGGAAGCCAATTTTTTAAAATTGGAATTGCATACCTGCAATCCGCAATCTGCAAATGCAAAAACAAAGTTGCGGAAACGCTATTAAGGAAACGGAGTTTCAAAAACTCTGTTGTGGAAAGGAGCTTGCGGAAACAGTGTTGCGGAAAGGGACCTTGCAGAAAGGTTGAGTTTTGGAAAGACTCAATTGCAAAAAAGTTGAGTTGTGGAAAGACTCATTATTTTTACCCTCTCGACGTTCCTTTGCACCTCTTGATGCAAATGCTAGTTGATAAAATCAAGGTGCATTTTGGTCTTTCATTATAATCATTTATTCCTATGAAAAAAAATATTACTGAATTTATTTTTAGAAATCAATGGACAAGAAATTTAAGATGAGTATTCGCTTCCTTGCATAAATAAATTAACCAACTAACAACCTGGAGGGTTAGCTAAAGTGGTTGAGAGTTGTTTATGCTAGCAGAAGGTCTTGGGGTCAAATCCTCGGGTGACTATGTTGAGGTCTCAGTCAATGTCCCCACTGGGTTAGGCCCCGTAATCAAGGCCGATGATTTACCTTGGGTACCCTCCTAAAAAAAATGGTGAAGCACCTGAAAGTTTCCAAAACAATATTCCATCATAAAAAATAAAATAAAAAATCAACCAACTAACAAACTAGGACATCAATATGTTATATGAGCAGTAGAGTCATATGGACAATAAATTGAAGATGAGTATTCCACTCCTTGCATAAATCCAGAGAATCTTGGAAAAGGATTGATCAAATCTAGAAGCGTTTTATTAAAAACAATACACCTTACCCTATTCTCCTTATAGAAGTGGGTCTTTCTCCTATTGAGAGCCTAGTTATGACTAGGCCCCTGTTATACAAGCACAAAATCAATAACATGGGAGACCATAGAATTCCTAAGCTAGCTTTAAATTCCAACCAAAACCACCTAAGGCTCAAACGAGGTTGGTATAAAGATACCAGGGCTTGGTTAAACCTTTGGGAGACCAACGAAAATGATGCATTGCAAAATATTAATAACATTAAAAATATTGTTTCTTCTATGTTTAAAGAGAAAATGTGGTGTGAGAAAGATTTAGAGGCTAAAAGAAAATTAAGATATTATAAGGAGGTCATCAACCCTACTCTAGAAGATCAAAAGTATCTCTCTGTTTTAACTAGTTCAAAGAAAAAAACTAATATAGCCAAGATAAGAACAAACTATCATGAGCTCCATAGTGAAACAGGTCGTTGGGCGGTTCCTAAAACACCATGGGTGGAAAGGATATGCCATCTCTATGAGAATATGAACATTGAGGATGAAAAACACTTCCTCTTAGAGTGCCCTGCGTACACCCACATTAGATCTCGGTTTCATAATCTTTTTTGCACTACCGACCTTTCTAGCCTTTTAACTTGTCAAAATTATAGTGCACTCGGGACGCTTCTCTCCAAGCTCTTTGAGCATAGAAATACAATTTTAAAACAAACTAAATAATTCGTTTCTTTAGGTCCAATAAACCAAAGTTTGGTCTCAGGAGATGTTAACCATCATCATCATAAATAAACTAACCAACTAACATAATAATTACGCAAGCATCCAAACACTTGCGATATTGATATCTTTATGAGCATCACACTTATAACCATAAAGTTCTCACTGTGTTCAATGGATCACCATTCAAGGCGTGTCTTAGTTTCCTGCCCAAGGATTCACTAACCATATTACTTCTCATTATTAAGGGAGTGTCAATAAAATAAAGTGTGAAAGAGATCACGTTAAAAGTAATGAGGTGTAATTAGGTTCATTGATATATATCTAGTTTTATGATGGATTTGTGTTAATTTATTTGTTATTATTGTTTAAAAATAAAGGATATGTGATATATTAGTCTATTTATTATATTTTAATCTTTATTATATTTTGATTAAGAGAAACAATATTTTTTGTATTTAACATATTTTTTTATGGAATTTTTGTGTTAAATATATCATAAAGTATTAAAAATATTTTTTTTACTAAGTTAAAAAAATTCTATTTCCAAGTAAGAACGTGTCTTAATGGAATTGAACCTAGGTGGATGGAATGAAATCCATCTAACCCCACCAACTAACCACTGTATCCATCCAATAATATTTTCACTTGTTGATTATGTGTAGTTTGAGTGGATATGAGGAACTACCCTCTCCACTTAGGTTCAAATCCCACTTTATGACATTTTTTCTCTTATTGAGATTATTGGTGATTCCTTGTTACCAATATATCTATGTTGCACAATTTTCTGGAATGCAGGAACGACCTAGCTTATCCCTTATAATACGGTTGTAACTAGAACTTCTTAGAAGATGGAAATGACAATAAAGTTTTCATTTTGTGTCAATTATGATTAAAATGTATTAGAATATTATATGTTTTAAAAAATGTTATATTAAGGTATTTGCAAAGGTGTATAAATAATCAAATTTAAATTATTATAAAATAAAAATCAAGATAGATTTTATTTTAATGTAATATATGGATTTAGTTTTAAAGTAATATTTAAAATTATTTACAATTAGTTAAAAGTTTATTTTCTTATTCATAAAGTAAATAGTAAAATATATAAATTTACTTCCTTTTATTTAATATATAAAAAGACAAAATAGATTTACATCTATTATTGATTAGTGGTAAGTGCAATTCAACGTAGGAACGAGCGAATACTCTAGCACCGGCACTAAGAGAGATCAATGCACTCAACAAGATAGCATAAAATAGACTTTTAATGCAACTTAGTTTTCTAAAGAAAAAATTCAGAGTCAACCATGTATATGTATGGTTGCGAGGAAATAGGCATGTCGTTAACAACCCATGTGGCGATCATGAATGTGTGAAAGCTCTCAGTGAAGGAAATGCGCAAGAAAAGTTCCCAAGTGATCCAGATGGATATCGGTGGCCACCCACCTATTCCACTGGCTCAGAACAATTGTCCATTGTGGCAGTTTCCTAGTTATTTTTCGGCAGTTTTTCGAGTCCTAAACTTCCGGGGCCGTTTTGAGGCCTTAAACGACGTTTTTTGGAGATTCGGGGCCAAATGGTTTCCATCGGCATGCATTTGGCCAACCAAAATTTGTAAAGCTTAGACAGACCTTTCCAACGAGTTATCAAACGCCCAAATCGGAGATCGTATGCAAAAGTTATGACCCCGGGAAGTTGACTGTTCAACTTACCACCTTGGGACCGCAAACTTTATGACGGTTCATCTTCTAGGGTTACGTTTTGGGACTTTTGGGGTTCTCACCTCATTCTTATTATAAATAGGCCCCTTTGGCCTCATTTTTGTATTAAGCTTGGCACGAATGAGCGTAGCGGCCACATCTCTTCTCAGAGATAGCTACCACCATTCTAGCAATTGTATTACAGTCTGTTATATTTCCGCCATTTAATAGAATATGTTTTTACTGTATCTCTGTTATCTTTGCAAAATGTCTGTTAATATGACTATGTATATGTTCTTTCATTTCGTTCACGCATAAGTCCGGATCACCAACTTCTCGATTTTAGAGGGTAAAAGTTTCCGGTAAGTTCCAAACTATCCAGAATGGTTCCCATGGATTTAGAAAGTTTCCTATAAGTTCCCAAGTTCCCTGGAACGTCAAAAATTTAGGAACAAGTTTCCTAAAAGCTGGGAGTGGTTCTCATGCTACATAATAATATATGTATGTATGAAAGCTTAAACTACAACATAATAATTATACCTTTAATTATATAATGATTTTTTTGCTAGGAGAATCGACAATTGGTGGGTGCTCGTACTCACATGACACAAGGTTGATTCTCATCCACTACCACCAAGGTATGTTTTAAGGATTATAATAGTATACCTAAGTATAGTATTCCAGACAATTATTTTGGATTGAAAAAATCAAATATATAGATAGGTAGGCGAAAATTAAATCTGAAACATACAATTTACTACTTAAAATTGTAAATTTTGATGAACATTACAATAAAAAAAACATATTTTATGTAAAAATATAGATGATATTAGAGAGTAAAAATGATCAAATAATGAATTTGTTTTTTTTTTTAAATAGCCCAAAAATAGTCCATTGGTGAAATTTTTCCCTTACAAATTTCTCTGGCTACCACATTGTGCCTAGAGAAGTGCACAAGCTATTTAAGGTTTGAACCCACAATGTCACAAGGAATTCCTTAAGAATACACCTATCACCAATTGATCTACACACTAGAAATTAGTAATTATATAATGAATTTAAAAAATAATCTATAGTAATAAGTAGCAAACTCTTATGTGGTGAAAACCCTCGGTGAAGCTCTACGGTGAAACTCTTATACGATGAAAACCCTGGGTGAAGCTCTGCGGTGACAACCCTCGGTGAAGCTTTGTGGTGAAAACCTTCGGTAAAATTTCTGGGCACTTCACTCTTACAGCTATGGCATTTGTATTTGGGGGCTCTAAATTAGGTGCATACATTCCTCCCCTCTCTATTTTTTTATATTTTGTATGTTTAGTTTTATATTTTAGTTTTTAAACCTTTGCTATACATTATGGGCATTATATAATGAAACCTTTCGTAAAGTTTTGGACATTATGTGGTGAAACCTTCGGTGAAAGAACCCTCGGTAAAAGATGAAGCTTTGAGGTGAAAACCCTCGGTGAAGCTATGCAGTGAAAAACTTCGGTAAAATTTATGGGCACTACACTCCTGTGGCTATGGCATCTTCATCATTTATTTGGGGGCTCTAAATTAGGCGCATACTTTCCTTCCCCTTTTTTTTATTTGTTATTTTATTTTATTTTTTATTTTGTTTTCAATTTTTAGTTTTAGTTTTTTCTATGTACACTTTCGTACCTCTAAATAAATATGAGTAATCCATCGTATTTTCCAAAAACTATTAAATGGAGACCTAGCACAGTTACCCTACAAAACCTTTATGATTTTATGGAGTCAGTAGAGAAACCTAGGGAAGAAGGAGAGGCTAAACTTTATGAATATATAGAATCCTTAGAGAAACGTAGGGAAGAAAGAGAAGCTAAACTCCATATAGAGTTAAAATCCATGCTCCATAATAAATTTACATATTTTCAAGAAGAGATCCAAAAACAATTAGATGATAAGATCATAAAAAATGGAGAACAAGGTATAGATAATGGAAACTAGATTGCAAGCAATGGAAATTAAAAAAACACTCGAAAAAAGAGAGGTAGATATAGTAGAAAATATTAAGTTAAAGGATAGGATTAAAGAGTTAGAGGAAAAATTTAACCACAACCTAACCCTAAATAATATAGAAGGTAAAATAGATATCAAACCTATTAAAGAGTAAATGAATAAGCTCGTGGCCTTAGCCCATGAGCGTAACAAAAGAGCTTTAAACCTCATAGTTTTTTGTTTAAAAGAGGAGGAAGAAGACGATATATTAGCCACAGTCGAGGCAAAACTTCACAATAGGTTACAAATTGAAACTACCGGTCTCAAAGAAGCAAATAGGTTAGGTAAATTAATTAAGAATAAAGAAAGACTAATACGGGTTAAGGTTAGCTCTACCGAACTAAAACACAACATATTCAGTAAGACATTAAGTTTAAAAGGCTTGGGGATATTTATAAATGAATATCTCATTCCAAAGGATCGGGTTGAATTAAGAAAGGAGGTACAAAAGGTCAAAGAAGCTAGGAAGGAGGGAAAATGGGCATTAATCAGAAACATGAAAATTGTTATTAGAGATAGAAACCAAAAAAATAGTAATAAATAGCAATTTGACACACTTTGGATCTTCTCCTGTAACTATCGAGGATTTCCATGAAACAAAGGCCCTAAGTTAAGTTGGATCCCAAACAAAATTGATATTATATTATTGGTTGAAACTTGGGAACATAAGGAGTCCAAGGTCGCTGATATAGACGGATATGTTCTATGGTAAATATGGAATAAACGTGTGTGTCATAGAGGCATTGGGGGTATAACTTGTTACATTAGGAAGAACATATCCCCACATCTTAGTCTTTATAAGAAACACCCTTACAACCAATTTATTTGGATAGATATCACATACATTAGTGATGAAAAAACCTACATAGCCATCTGTTATTTTGCCTCTATTAATTCCAACTTCTATAACAAAACCAATTTAGATAAAAGTTGTCTTTAAAATGGTTTAGAACATGATATTTTTAGTTTGAGGAAGGAAGGAAATATCCTTTTTATGGGTGACTTCAATGCTCGAACTTCCAGTAACCAAGCTATTATTTTAAGCAATTATTCCAACACTAATCCTCTTTTGTTAGACGAAGACCTTGAGCTAGCTAACAGGTACAAAACAAGTTATGAAGATCTAGGTGAAAATTTATTTAGGTCTGACTTGGTTAAATTTTGTAGTGCTCAAAATCTTATCATTTGCAACAGTCTCACAAAATGGCCAAACTCTAGCCAAATGATTTGTACCCATGGGCTTGGAAGTAGTGTGGTAGATTATGTTATATTTGATATCCCTGTATACAACAAATTAATAGATTTCAACATCTTCAATGACCATGATCCATACTCTGAACATATACCTTTAATTATAAATCTCAATATTGCCATGCATAGCGATCCCAAGGAGGAAAACTATCATTGCCAAAAGCATCTGATCTTCAATAATAATAAAATTGACATTTTTCTCCATGATCTAAACAAAGAACTGGTTCCTTTATCTAGCATGGAGAATATAGAAAATCGCTATCATAATTTTTCTACAACCCTCTCGTCATCCATTAACAAGTTCTCTATTGAAGTCTTGACTAAAACGAGCAATAGTAGAACCAACCCTTAGTATGATCAAGAGTGCAAAGATGCGAGAAAACAAATTAAGCAAGCTGCTACATATTCGATAAAAATGGAGGAGATAAATCAGTACAAAACCTTAATTAAAAGAAAAAAAAAGTATTATCCAAGTAAAAGGCAGGAAAATATCTTACACCTCTCCAAAGTGGCTCCTAAGAAATTCTGGAGGCAAATTCTAACTCGCAAAACAAAAGAAGTCAATAAAATTGCTTTAAAAGATTGAAATTCCTATCTTAAAAAACTTTATGGATCCCCGAATATCATAGATAACGTTCAAAACCTTTTTACAACGAAAGAATTTTTCTCGTTAGAAGACATAGATCTTGGGGTTAAGCGCTTGAAAAATGGAAAAGCAAAAGACATTGAAGGCTACCAAGCAGAAATCTTGAAAATGGGAGATTTTGTCCTCATCCTCCACATCCACAAACTCTTTATTCTAGTGGTCAAGCAAGGGTTTTCTACACCTTGGACTCAAAGCCTTGTTATTTATATTTTCAAAAGTGGTGATAAAAATGACCCCTCTAATTATCGGACTATTATGATTAGCCCTCTCTTAGCTAAGTTATATGGTATTTTCTTAGAAAAGAATATCAATGAATGGCTAGAAATGGAAGGTAAGTGGGCTAAAGTCCAAGCAGGTTTTAGAAGGAATCATTCAACCACAGACCACCTCATTACACTTAGGATCGTTGTAGAGGAATGTTGTAATAATAAGTCTGACCTATTTTGTTTCTTTGTGGATTTTAGAAAAGCTTTTGATACAGTTCCTAGAAATAACCCGTGGAATAGGCTAGAGGAGCTTAAGGTTCATTTTCAGTTAAGAGCTACCACGATAAGGTTATACGAAAAGGTCATTGTCAAGTTTAAGAATAATGAGGGGTGGACAAAAAATATAAATTGTAATATTGGAGTTAAAAAAGGTTTCGCCCTCTCCCCTACCCTTTTTGGCATTTACATTGATAAGTTAGAAAAATGTTTAGAAGAAGTAGGTTGCACCGAGACAATCTTAGTTGGGATAGTTATCATCCTCCTACTTTATGTTGTTGATATTGTTCTTATGGCAAGATGTCCTTCTGATATCGATAAGCAATTAAAAATTATTAAATTTTTTGGCTCTAACATGGGTATGACTGTTAACACCGACAAGACAAAAATCATGATTATAAAATCTAAGAAAGACACATATGCAAATTTTATTTATGATAATAGAGGAAGTGACTTCTTACAAGTATCTCAGAATTGATATTCATCACAAGCTCAATTGGAAATATAGCATTGAGAAAAGGATTAATGGAGGGTGGAAAGCTTATTTTGGTCTTGAAAATAATTGTAAATCAACCAATCTGGTCATTTGGGATAAAAAAAAGTTCCTCTTTGAAACTCTTGTCATCCATGTTATCTTGTATGGTTGTGAAGTATGGGGGTGCAACATTTTTAAAGAATCTTGGAGGAAGGTTGAGCAAATCCAGAAGCGGTTTATAACTTATAACCTCAAAATTAAAAGCAATACCCCTTATCCTATTCTCCTCATAGAAGTGGGTCTTTACCTCATCGAAAGCATGGCTATGACTAGGTACCTGATATACATGCATAAGATAAATAACATGGAAAACAAGATAAATAAATAAAATTCTCGTCATTTTTACATTTTTATTTCTCCACTTAATCACTGTTGTTTTAGTTGTGTTAAAAAATACCATAAAAATTCAAGTTTATAAATTAACGATTATTTACAAATATTGTTTATTCGAGTTACACAACTTTATAAATTTATTTTAAAGATAGATTATAATAAATTTGTAAAGTGATATTAAAAAAGTTTGTCAAGTCAATGTCAACATTATTATATTGTGAATTATATAAATTCACGCCAAGATCATTCAAAGATTTAGTTTTCCTATTCTAAAACAACATTGTTTATTAAAAATAATGACCCATGTTATTAAGATGTGGTAGCGTAATTTATGTTGTCGTTCAAAGGAGACCAAAAGAATGATGCAATCATATTAGTTTGGATATATTTTCGGTGTATTTTTAATTTATGGCGTACTAGCATATTTTGGTAATTATGTTAATTTTTTTAATACTAAATTTAAAACAAAATCGTGGAATAATTAAGTAACAAAAATATGAATATGGTTTCTATTATTTTTTTCGGTTTTTTACTAAAATAAATTTTAATTATTTAAATACTATAAAATATAAATATTATTTAATTTTATATTTCATAATTTATTCAAATATTAATTAATTATCTCAAATTTTAATTATTTAAACACTATAAAATATTAATATCATTTAATTTTATATTTCATAATTCATTCAAATATTCAATTTTATATTTCATAATTTATTCAAATATTAATTAATTAATTAATTATCTCAAATTTTAATTATTTAAACACTATAAAATATTAATATCATTTAATTTTATATTTCATAATTCATTCAAATATTCACTAATTAATTAATTACCTAGAACTCAATTCACATAAATATTTTTTATTTTTTATGAAAATAATTATTAATACATAATTGCCTTTGATAAATGCATCTTTACTTTCTTATTAAAACAATTATTTAATTTAAATGCATCTTTACTTTTTTATTAAAACAATTATTTAATAGTTGATATTTAATATTTTATTAAAACTATTTTATATATTTAGCTTTGTTATAAAGATGTGGATGCACATTTATAATATATTTGTGTATATTTTAGCAAATGTATTATATATATCATGTATATTTGATTAAATGCATTATATATAAGAAGTTCATTGTGTATTTTATTCGTATTGAATCATATATATATATTTGTATTCATACTCAAATTATGCTACTATGATTTATGGATGATAATATATAATTTAGTGGGTATCATGGAAGATTAAATCAATATTATTAATGAAATTATGGTATGATAATGTCTGCATAAACTCATTATCTTGTTTAAACAAGTATAAGTGTATTAATGAGTTGCTAGGTAGTTGTTTTTGCATTTATGGAGGGTCACACATAATTTAAGGGATTTACCTATATGCCACATGCAGAAGAAGTGGGATAATTTGTGCACCCTAGAAACTAGCCATATGACAAGTTGACTTGGCTAAGTGGGGTTGTCACAAACCCATAATTTCCAAAATAAAAAATAAAAAAAATGTTTTATTGTTTATTATTCAGCCTTGTCGTAACATGTAGCTATTGGATGTAGCACATTTATATTCGTCGTGACATATTTTCATTCTCATGCATGGATAAGTTTAGCTCGACAAGTTAATGGTTGAATGACAAGTTGAGTCTTCTGTTTGGCGTGGTCTCCATTTGTAGTGATGACTTGGCCGCAGCTTCGCCAAGGTGATGTTTAAGTCTTTTTGAGTTTATTATAAAGGTTTGGCTACTTAGGACATAAGCCTATTCCTATGGCTTAGTCCTAGATATGATTATTAGTTTAACTTAGGATAAACCCACCCTTAAAGACATTATGTGGTTGCATAGATGTTTTAAAATATTGATGGTAGTATGTTAAACTATGTTGGGATCTTGTAATGACTTAAGCCATGGTTTAAGGCCCTATCTCGAGGGCTTACATATCGTGGGGTGATAATTTATAAGGTTTTATATAAAGTTATATGTTGGAGACATAACTGAATGCCAACGATGAAGGTTTTAATGGCTTATACTAAAATTTAATTCCTTAGTCCTGGTTGCGAGTTGACAACGCAACTAGGCACATTTAAGGACTTGGCTTAACACATGCTTTGTGGCCCAAGGTAGATCTCGACCCTCCACTTGTCAAGATCAGGATCAAGGGTTTTCGCAGTTTAATTTGGCTTTATGTTGTCGTGAGGGTTTTTGCTACATTCATTTGGTCTGTTTGATTTTTGTTGATGTTTCTCAGTCACTCCATGGCTACGCTGCAATAGTCCTTGCCCTTCGTGGTCTGTTAAGGAAAGTTTGGCTTATGTTCTGTAATATTGAAATGTTTGGAGGTTTTATCATTGGATTAATGGCGAATGTGGATGCCATTAGTGCCTCGGTCTTTCTTAGTTCGTTGTGTGGTTAAAAGGGTATCCTTTCACACTCTTTCGCATTCAAAAAAGGCTTTGCAACCTCCAATATTTAAAACAGGTAAGGAAGAAAGAATTACTTCCATCGTTACTCTTCCATTTCAATTTTAAGGGTTTATTAGTTAGATACATAGTTTTACTTAAATGTTTCTATTGTTGTGCAAGCAGAGGAGGAAGGAAGAGTTAGGAGGAGTTGACCCTTGGCCCTCTACACGACTTAACAAGGTAAGTTCTTCCTCTCTAGTTGTTTTTTAATAAGATTTACATTTATAAATTGGATTAATATGACTCTGTGATTTTGTTGACAGGTGAAGTCAGGGTATACGTGAAGGATTTGGAAAAGGCTTGCTTCACCTTCATGACCCAAACTCGGAACGTGAGTAATGATTGCAATTTGGTTTTCTTTATCATTCCATAGGTTACAATTTTGATAATGCACAAATTAACAATTTTTACATGTGAATGAAGTTACTGAGCATGGCCTGGCGAGAGCAGTGATAGGGTCAGCTACTCTCAGTCCTCCTTCGTATCTGTCCAGAGGTGAGGGATTTACCCAAACTCTATTAAATATGAAGAATACAAATATAATTTTTTGTCATTAAGGTTATACTAACGCCATAGGTTTTGTGCATGTGCATATTGGCATGGCATGGATTGTGGACAGTACGTATGGATCGTCTATCATTCATAAGGTAAGACTCTTGATAGTGTCCGTGGTTAAATTGGTTCCCCAGTTGATTTGTCTCGCAGTCAATGAAAAGATAGCGCTTTATAGCCGCTACGAAGATAAGTTTTGTTGTTTAAGCCATAGCCCATCTTGGGTATGTACTTAGATGTATTGGTTTCTTATGAGGGCTTCGCAGCCTCAACACTTGGGATGCGTTGATTTTTATAGTGGTTTGGTTTGTGATTTGGTTTCATGGCCAAAATCAGTTTTTATTGTTCTGTAATTTTTAAGTGTTAAGAACCGATTTGGACATTCGATTTAGGGGAAAAGATTGACCCTGTGGTCATGATTACTAGATACTTAACTTTGATTTGGTTGTGGATACGATTTGGAAGATTGGAACTTAATTAAAAAATTGTGCTTAATTTTTATATCGTGGTTCTATTTTTTAATTACTTATTAAGCCAGATCTACTTATGTCTAGGTATGGAGACCCGAAAACAAGGATTGAGCATTCGTATTCGATTATGTGCTTAAATATTGTGGATGTGTTTTGTAGATCTTACTTTTTGTTTTGATTTGTGGATAAATATCAATTTATGTTTAACTCGATGTGCTTGCCGTCGAGTTTGGAAACTCCGCTCTACAAATTGGGCATTGATTTAGTTAGCTGAATACTCGGTTGGTATATTGTGATACAGTCGTTCAGTTCTTTTATTTGTTAATAATTTTGGATCTGCCCTAATCTAGGTATGGAATCCCAAACATAGAGTAGGTTTAAATATAAGTATTTATGTATTGACTTAAACATAGATAGACTCTATGTAGTAGGCTTCAGCTCCTAGAGGAATGTGATTAGTTTATACTTAGATACTTTTTATTACTTTGATATGCATACATTTATAATACATTGGTAAAGATATATAGATATATTTATAATATAGATAAGATCTTTGATTTCCTATATATTATAAATAAATAACAACTTATACTAAGAGTATAATATTGAAAGAGATAAAATGTTTTAAAATAGACGCATAGTATAATTCTTCAATTTAAAAATTCATTTAGAATTCACATCTATTCTCACACTATGATTATCAGTACTAAACAATTAATAAATTTAGTACGGAACCTATCACCATTGCCAGGAAAACAAAATTGAAGTTGTCGTTCCTCCCAACCAACTCCTAGAGCATCCAAATATTACTTACTCCATAACCCTTGATCTTATTTGTTGAACTACAAGGAAAAATTATGATCAATGCACCATATATTTGCATCAACAGATCATTTACCCATCCATCGCTAGCCTCCTGCTTATTCGATGGAAATACTATTTTATAGTATCTTAGCTAGGACTTGGTCATTTATGATCCTCCTACTCTTTAGAACTCCACAAGGAGTCTTGACTTGATTTCGGGGAATATGTCTCCTACATCACTTGAGTTCTCACTTAGCAACTTTTGACATTTGTCATTTCCCCTTTTGGTTCAGCAAACACTCTTTTAACACCTACTTTAGTTCTGATTCCTCTCAGTATTTTAATTATTAAATAATAATAATCCATTACATTCATTTTGACTTTATTGTCAATTTTATTTTAAAATAAATATTCCATGTAATAATAAATTACAATTATTTGGTGTATTACATACACCTCCCCTTAAAAGATAACATTGTGCTCGATGTTATTATTTCTTTGTGTTTATTCTTCCATTATTTCATCTCGAAATAGAGCTAGATATGCCTCCCGCATATTAATTTCCAATTCCCAAGTGGAATCCTCTTGACTAAGGTGCTTCCATTGCACCTTGACTTGTCTGATGGTATGATTTGGAAGTAAAATCTCTCTCCTGTCAAGAATACACTCTGGTTCCACTTAAAATTCCCTTTCGGGTCCCACCTATATAACATTCAATCAATCACATGAGTAGCATCATGAACGTATTTCTTTAAAATTGAAACATGAAAAACATTATGTAATTTTATTGTAGAGGTTAATGCTAGTTGGTATGCCACTAGTCCAATCCTTGCCAAAATTTTGAAAGTTTCACAATACCTGGGCGCCAATTTTGAATATTTTCCCAATATTAGGGAGCTTTTCTTGGGTTTTACCTTTACATAAACATGTTCTCCTACCTGGAACTCTCGTGGAGTTCTTTTTAAGTCGGCATAAGTCTTTTTCCTATCTTTGGAAACCTTCAACTTATGTTGTACTTGTTTCATTGTTATTTCCATTTCTTTTAAGTAATCAAGTCCTAACATTAGTCTGTCGACTAGACTGCTCCAAGAAATTGGAGTGTTACACTTTTGGACATACATAATTGCAAATATAATTAATGCAGCTGAAACTTGGAAGTTATTTCTATATGCAAACTCTACCAAATGCAAGTAATCTTCCCACTTACCTGGTTTATCCATTACGTACATTCTAAGCATGTCTTACAAAATCCGATTTACTATTTCAGTTTGTTCGTCGGTATGCAGATGATATGAAGTGCTAGATTTAATTGAGTGCTTAATCCTTTAAATAAATCTTTCCAAAATTTTCCTCTAAATTTTGTATCTCTGTCTGAGATGAATACCTTAGGTACACCGTGCAACCTGAAAATTTCCTTCATAAATATTTCAGCAATATTAACAACCTTAAAAGTATACTTTACTGGAATAAAGTGTGCTACATTAAATTAGTTTATCCACTACGACCATGATTGAGTCATGTTATCTAACATTGTTAAGCAAGCCAGTTATGAAATCCATGTTGATAATTTCCCATTTCCATTCAAGAATGGGTAATGGCTGTAATAATCTTCCTAGATGTTAGTGTTCATATTTTACCTATTGACATTTCATGCAGCATGCTAAATATTTTGCTAATTCCTTTTTCATATTGGGCCAAAATAAATCCTTCCTTGCCATGGTAATCATTTTCTGGTATCCAGGATGTCCTTAATAAGGTCGTTTACGTAATTCATCCATGATAATTAATTTAATTCCCTCTGAATTTGGTATATATACTCTACCTTTGTGTAGTAAAAACCCTCTTCCATTCATGATAAGATCTGTTTTTACTTGATTCATTTCATTTTACGCGCTCTTTTCCTTTAGTTTTTTATATTCTTTTTCAAATTTGCCTGCGTTTAAAATTTTATTTTCTAAATCCGATTCATAGTTGTTGCTTGCATACAACAAGTTTGCATGACGACTTAAGGCATCCACAACCTTATTCTCTTTTCCTTTTATATTTTTTATTTCAAAATCATATTTTCTTAGAAATTATAACCACCTAACTTGTCTAGCGTTAAGATTTTGTTGATCAAATAAGTATTTTAGACTTATATTATTTGACATTAATAAGAATCTTCTTCCAATGAGATAGTGTCTCCACATTTTTAGTGCTTGTATGATAGCAACTACTTCTGGATCATGAAGAGCATATTTTTTCTCATGTTCTTTTAACTTCCTAGACTCATGGGCTATGACATATTTTTCTTGAGTTAGTACTCTGCCTAGACCTTCCTTACATGTGTATGTACATACAACAAAATATTTAAAAGGATCAACAATTTTTAAAATAGGGGTTGTGGTTAATAAGTGTTTTAATTTATTAAAAATCTCACTACATTTTTCGCTCCAATCAAATTCTTGCCTTTATTTTGCAATGAAGTTATAGGGTATGCTATCTTACAAAATCCTTCAATGAATTTTTGGCAGTAGCCAGTAATCCCCAGAATTGATCTTATATCGGTTACATTCTTTGGAAGATGCCATTCAGTGATAGCCTTAATTTTATTAGGATCGACTGATATCCCATCCTTAGACACCACATGTTATAGCTGATTTTACCACACATGGTGAATCACATTTTTATGGCCTTCCCTATCCCTCTGTAGACTCCTCATACCCCATGGACCATTTTTGTACTTTTGATGTTTCCAAGATCATCCCTAAAAACATGAAAAATTTGCCATACGTGACTTTTAAACCCTTTCTTGTGTATATACGTGGGTTTGAACCCTAAAACCGCGTACATCGGGATGTGTGCAAAAGGCCAAATTCTTTTGGAGTTTTCCTTGATGTGGATCCAACTCACTTGTCTCCTGGCCTTCCATATGCCTTGAGATCACTCAGATTTGACCTTTCATTACCCCATTGAAGAGCTATATAAGGAACCCTTTGGATACATTGA
>LPNX010805161.1:554301-601684 GCA_001517045.1 Pseudotsuga menziesii
ACAGATGTACCGACAGAGGTTGTCTCTATTGTAATCTCTGTATTATATTAATAGAAATATCTTTTCCTGTCCAATAATGTGTATTTGAATGAATATTGGATCCATGGATGATTTCAAATGCTTATATGTTATTGATTATATATGCTAGAGTAGGTCTAACACAATTATATATAGCATGCTTGTCGTGTTTATTGAATGTTAAGGAAGCAATTTATCAATTCAAGCTGGAGTTGGAAAGCTCAACAAGGATCTACATCAACCATCTGGAATAAGGTACGAATCGAGATCCTTTAGTGTTAGACATTTGGTTTCTCTTGCATATAGGAAATAATTGATTTCTGGAGTCAAGCTGTCTATTGTGGTACCCCAAGCCATAGGAATTTCTCTCTGTAACAGAATTGGCGACTCCCTTGGGGAGTTCCTAGTAATTGTCCTTTGGGGGTTTTTATCGGCATTCAATGTTCTTGAATTGCTATTATTTTTTTGTTTCTGAGTCGGGTCTGGGGGCATGTTTGCCTGGTAGTGTCTGATTGGTGTGAATTTTGTCTCAGCTTATCTTCTTGCCTTCATTTTTATACATTTTTCTTCCTGTACGCGAGTTTTTAACTCACTGTCGCGTATACATGCGGTTTTGACTGCTATATCCACATACATATGTGGGTTTTCTGCATACAGTCGTGTATGCCCTGAGTTTTTCCTTTTAGAAGAAGATTGATTGTTGCTGGGTGAATTTTGATGATTGCTGAGTCTCCTTTGATACTGCTAGAGTCTGTATACACCTCTTTTTCTGACCAAAGACACCTTTTTTAGGGTAATTTTTTTTTTAAGAATGTTCTTGTCATTACATTTTTTATTTTTTGTTTTGGGATTAGTGCATTAGAGTTCTTTTACCTTAGTACTTTGCGTGAGTGCTATTTGATTGTGCTTGCAAAGTTTGGGGGTGGTAGAACCATTCTTTTGCTTTGCTATCTCATTTTTATTCAAAAAGTCCAAAAATATTTGCTTCTTTGCATCATTATGCATTGCACTTTTCACTTTGCATGGTACTTGCACTAGATTTGCTTAGAGAAGTATTAGTCAGGATTTCATATAGGAATGATTGCATTTGTGATTTGAAGATAATTTGCACTTCATGTAGTAGCATGCCCTATTTTTCATTCGACACAATGAATTTGCATTGATTGTTAGGTGTGCATTTTACTTCATGTTGCGTCATAACACCATTGGTTGCATGGTCATCTACCTTTTTTGAGTAATAAATCCAAATAAAATCAACGCTTAATTAAAATGGATTACACTATTTTATTTGATAGGGTACACCAACAAGAATAGGTTTTAGGGTCTTGGAATAGTTCATTGTGAGTAAATTCTCCAAGATCACTAAACAACAACATGTGTGTCTCTGTCCAGGTGAGAGTGTGAAATTCCTTGGTATAATTAGTGTTTCTCAGGATCCTCCTCTTACAAGGGATTTAAGCACGAGGCAGTGTGAGCAGTTATTGATTGGGATGACCCCTAGTCATAACTGAGTAGCATCGGAGATATTTCTAGGATTGTATTCGTATTTGGGGGCTCTTTCGAGAGTTTCAGGCTTTGCTACCCTGCCCATATGGTCAATCTCGCTTGCTACTGTCCTCCTGAGCATTGATTATATTGAGGTGACTTTAGTTGCCTTACCTAGGCTATCGAGGGGGTACTTTGCAGGGGTTATTCTGTAGATGTCCCAGCCAGGTTGGGGTCTGACAACATAGTCGCTATATGTGTTGAAGCTGAGGGACGCAATAATTGGTTACGAACCTCTACTTGTTGTGTATGGGAGTCTCAAGCCTCTCCTAGGCGAGACATACCTGCTTCATTCGGGAGCTCACATATCCTACCCTTGTTTGCTTTTGATTGGCTTTATATTATATTGGTGTATTCTCTGTGCACGTTTTCTTGCTTAGGGTTTGCGTAATTAGAGAGTCTTTTTCATTTTTTGAGTCATTATGGAGTCGGGTACAGCACCCTACGATTCTTGTCGTTTAGTAGGACTTTCTCCTTCTACATCTCCTCCTCCTTTGGGAGAAAGAAACAGACAATCCAGGTGGACTACTTCTCACATTGATTCACACACGATGGGAGATCATGAAGATGAAATTCCTAAGTTGTCTTCTCCACCTTAGGAGGTTGGGGAAGAAGATCCTACTCCTGTATATGATCCTTCACCTAATATACCTACACACTCTAGATTCAATCCTTCACATGATATACCTACACACTCCGGGTATGATCCCTCATTCACAAGTCGCCGGTATTGGATGCTAGGCGACGAGACTCATCATGAACCTGCAAGCACTAGTTATGTTAGTTATGGCATCTCTGGTATCCCTGCACACAATCTGGCACATCATGTCGAGTCGAAATTTGATCCTAGCACTATGCCTGGGGGCATTCCCATTCCTTTCCATGCGGAGAGATTTGGGAGCACGAGTCACATTGCACCCTCCATCTCGGCGGTGGAGGCTACATCTCACATTCGTCCTAGACCTAGTGTTAGTAGTCCTATTTGGATACCAGAAGCAAGACGAATGATGGTAGGGAATACCACTTACATAGTTTCACATGTCCCTTCGTCCTCTATTCCTAGTTATTCGAATGCTATTCCTCCCCATCATTCATGTGGTCCTTCGGGCCAGAATGTTTCTACGAGTCATGTGCATACTACTGCTACTCGCGTAGTTGTGTCTCAGAGTCAAGTACCTCCTGTTGTCTCGGGAGGTCGTATTCCTACTTCTCGAGGTAATATTCCTACTTCTGGAACGTCTATTCCTACCTATGGAGTTTCTCATGGGACTTCTTATGGACCGCAGTATGCACAAAGTTATTCACCTTATGGGTATGGGTATCAACAACCTGCTTACTCCCTGAATTATGGCTTTGTAGCCCCAAATAGTCAAGGTACACCATAGTATGGTGCTTCCATGCCACCCTACACGGGTCAAACGGGAGGAGGATACTATGGCCATGGCCATGGTGGTTATGGTAATCAGTCCTATGTGAACCAAAATTATCAGGGAGCGTCTCATAGACCTATTCAACCTAGGCTCCCTTTCCTCGCAATGTTAAATTTGCCTGACTTGTCGAGACTAACGAACGATCCGGTATCTTATGACCCGGCTTGGCCGGTTGTCCTTACGAAGCTTCCCTCGTACATCCCCAAATTCGAGGGAAAACTAGGAGAAGATCCTAGTGAACATGTTACTACATTTCACCTTTGGTGCTCTTCTAATTCCTTACATGAAGATTCGATCCGTTTAAGGCTATTTCAACTCACCCTTACAGGGCCTGCAGTGAAATGGTACATAGAGTTACCTAGGGGGGCATTCACTTTGTTTGATGACCTAGCTATGACATTTCTTAACCACTTCCAGCTACCAGTACGTTACGACGTTGGTACGGAACTCTTGTTGACATTTAGTCAAGACAAATCCACGCATATCTCGGACCATATCCAAGAGTGGCATAGACAGAAGAGATTGATTAAAGCCTTCATACCGACGAAGTTTTTCCTCAAATGGTTCCTTAAATCCTTACTACCTTATATAGCAAAGGATGTTTCTACATCCGGAGTTTAGAATGAGGAACAAGCCATTTTTAGGGCATAGTAATTGGATTTGACTTATGCTCAATCCAGTTTATTATATGAGATCATTCCTGACGCTCCACGTTCTAGTTTCGACCCTAAGATCAAACCTGGACCACATGCCGATGGCATTGTTGATTGTACAAGTACCAAACTTGGGGATTCGGATGTGAAACAGGTAAGTGAATTGTCTACCAACCAATCTGCCTCGGGATAAGCCATGGATTCATCTCAACCCACCCAAATGACTAATGTGCTTTGGTGCAATCATCGGACCAGAAGGGTAACCAGCAACCCGAAAGGAATAAGAAGAAGGGTAAAATCAATCGTAAGGGTGGGAATAGGAATGAAAATTCCAATTCTAATGACAAGAACGCCTGAAATTCTTGGGGGGACAAGAATCCTAAACGTAAGGTTAAGTTTCCTTGCAAGTTGTGTAAGGATGACCACTTCACTCACTTGTGCCCTCAGATAGAAGAAGCCTCGAGATTCATAGCGCAGGGCCTAGCTGTACTGACTAACCCTTTACCTCATAATCAAAATATGAACTCCAGGACCCATGATCAATCAGGTGGAGATCAAGATCCGCCGGAAGCTATTAATGGTCATGGTTGCATCAATATGGTGCGTGCTACTAAGGCTGTGACTCATGTGAAGGACTATGGTTCGTCACAACCAGACCTTGGAAAGGAACCTGCTCTACCCGAGAGTCCTTTGCGTATTGAAAACCCTATGGATAAACTCGTAGTTGCACCTCGCATTCCTAAGGGAGTCCTTAAGCATTCGGGGCACAATACTAATGCTCGAGTCGCCCGGAACTATTCTGTTGTCGAGGATTTGGGCCACACTCCTTGTGCGATGTCTGCACTCAAAGTACTTCAGAGTTGTCCTTTGCAAAGGAAGGCTTTGCTTTCTTCTCTTGGTGTTAACGATGATGATTCTTCCTATGTCATCAAATTTGAAACCGCGGGACTACAACCTCACTTTCCTTACTATGTGTCTCTTTTGATTCATGTAGAATGTCTTAATAAGACTGTCAAACGCACCGTGATTGACGAAGGCGCTGTTGCTTCCGTGATGTCTTTGGCATGCTGGAAGGGTTTGGGTTCCCCCGAGTTGTATAAATCTACTACCATGTTGAATGCATTTGATGGTAGATCATTTCGGTCGCACGGCATTCTTCCTTCTCTTAAGGTCCATTTGGGAGGGAAGACCATCGCGATCGAGGTCGAGGTGGTTGATGCGCCCCTTGACTACAATCTATTACTGGGTAGGAATTGGATGTACAGTATGCAAGCCGTAGCTTCTTCTCTATTTCAAATTGTATACTTTCCATTTAATGGGAATATAGTTACGATTGATCAAATGTCATTCAAGAATTCGTGTGTTACCGCATCTTCGGGAGCTTCTGTCCCGATTGTCGCGCACTCTCAGCCGACAACTGGGAGTGTGGGTGTTGGCATGTACCCATCCCTTATGGGATTATTTAGTTGTCCTGCACCTGTTCTTATGATTGAGTCTACTTCCGGTGAGGCTTCGTCGTCATTGCGTTCGGTGTCTTTTTGCACCACTCATATGGAAGATCCTTGGATTCTTCCTACACCAAGTCCTTCGAGTGAGCCCATCGGAACAGATGTGCCATTGCCTGCAACTATGATAGCATATCAAGCTAATCTTGAATGTGTTACAGAGCCTAGTCCTTCCTCTTCACGGACGGAGGAGGAGGACCCATATGTGCTTCCTGCATGGGCAGTTGAGTCTTCTCACACACGACTACCTTGATAGTGTTTTTCCATCAGATGAAGCTATTATTGAGGCTATGTCTGGAGTTAAGCCACCTTGGGAAGAGTTGCATCATAGATCTTACTTTCTTCTCGAGCTTGATCATTTGGAGTGTGAAGACTTTAGGGAGATTCTTAGTGAGAGAATTGGTAGTCCCGTGGTTCCATTAAGCTCTCCTGGTCCGATGGCTGATGGAAACATGGCGAATATATCCCCTATCATTCCTATCAATATCTCTCACAATCCTGGCAAGATTGAGAATGTCTATATTGGGGCAGAATGTTCCCATGCTGAGATTCAAGAGTATACCAAGCTGTTCAAATAATTTTGTGATGTATTTTCTTGCTCATACGAGGAAATGCCAGGTATCGACCCTCGCATTGTTGAACATGAAATTAAAACTTATCCCAATGCTAAGCCTATTCGACAACGCTTGCGTGCGGTGAATCCTAGAAAAGCACCCGCGATTAAGGCTGAGATAGAAAAGTTGTTGAATGTTGTTTTTATCTATCCCGTTCCCTTGACAGAGTGGGTTTCAAACTCCATTTCAGTTGATAAGAAGTAGGGAACGATCCATATATGCACTGATTTTTGTGACTTGAATCGTGCCTGTCCTAAGGATAATTTTCCCACACCATTTATTGATCAAATTTTGGATGAGTGTGCGAGAAGCGAGGTATTTTCCTTTATGAATGACTTTTTCGGATACAATCAGATACAGATCAAACCTGAGGACCAACATAAGACTGCCTTTATTTGTCCTTGGGGTACCTTTGCATGTCAGAAAATGTCTTTCGGCCTTAAAAACGCCAGAGCCACTTTTCAGCAGGCTATGACCTTGATCTTCCATGATCTCAAATCAATTATTGAAGTCTTTTTGGATGACCTTATTGCTCATTCTCATCAGAGGATGCATCATTCCTACCATTTGAGATTAGTGTTCGAAAAGTGCTGCCATTACTTGGTCAGGTTAAATTCTCATAAATGCATCTTTTGTGTGAAGTCTGGTCACTTATTAGGGTCCATTGTCTCCAAGGAGGGTATAAGAGTCGAACCTTTGAAGGTTGAGGCAATACTTCAATTGTCTCCCCCAAAAAACATTAGACACATTCAGTGTTTGCAAGGCATGGCAAACTTCTTATGGAGATTCATCGTTAACTTCGCCAATTTTACTAGAGGCTTTATGCATCTTTTGAAGAAGGACACTACCTTTTGCTAGGATGAGCAAGCCCAGGAGTCCTTTGATGCGCTTAAGCGATCCTTAGCATCGGCCCTGGTGATTAGTCCACCCGACTATAACCGTGATGTTTTACTTTATGTGGCTGCGTCCATGGAGACGATTCGTATGGTTTTGGTTCAGGAGGATGAGGAGCTCTAGGAGCATGTCATATATTATTTGAGCTGAAACCTTGTGGATGCGGAGATCCATTATTCCCATGTGGAGAAGCTTGCCTTAGCTACCGTTGATGCAGTTCAAACATTGAGACACTATATTCTCCTTCGCCAGACCTTGGTGGTAGCCCATGTCAATCCATTTCAGTTCATCCTCATTAGAAGGATGATAGGGGGAAAGTATAATAAGTGGATTGTCATATTGCAAGAATTCGATCTCGATTTTGTTTCGGCAAAATTGAAGAAATCATTGATTTTTGCGGAGCTTATATCTGATTTCCCAAGCAAGGAGGAGGAGGAAGTTTGTGAAGATACGTTTGTCGATGAGCACATTTTCTTGATCTTAACTTTGGATCCATGGTATGGGGATATTATCATATATTTACAAACATTGAAGGTCCCTACTCACCTTTCATGGGATGAACGACAACGATTACGTCATGTATCCAAGAATTACCTCATAGTGGATAACACATTATACTGTCGTGGGGTAGATTCCATTTTACATCGTTGTTTAACTCATGAGGAGGCTGAGCTTGTGCTGAATGATTGCCATGGAGGGGCGTGTGGTGGTCATGTATCTGGGCTTTCTACAGCCCAAAAAATATTAAGAGCGGGTTATTTTTGGCTGTCAATATTTAAGGATTGTATTAATGCAGTCAAGAAGTGCCACCCTTGCTAGGTGTTTGCATGCAATATGCGCTCACATCCTGCCCCGTTACATCCAATTATCACCACTGGTACCTTCACTAAGTGGGGGCTTGATTTCATGGATTGCAACCCAGCTTCAGCTGGGGGGATTTTATCATCACATTATCGTGGCTGTTGACTATTTCACGAAATGGGCTGAGGCTATGCCCACGATTAAATCTGATGGTGAGACAGCCGCGCATTTCATATTCAACCATATCATTACTCGATTTGGTATTCCGAAAGAGCTTGTCACTGACCATGGTAGGCACTTTCAGAATCAGATGATGGAAGAGTTGTCCTCGAAGTTAGGGTATAAGCAGGAGCATTCTTCTTCTTATTACCCTCAAGCGAATGGACAGGTCGAAGCAGTGAACAAATCACTCAAGTCCATTCTCCAATGAACCATCACACAAGGCAAGACCAATTGGCATATCATGTTATATCCTGCTTTGTGGGCTTATAGGATTGCGGTTAAGACTGCGACTAGTTTTTCTCCATATTAGCTTGTACATGGAGTGGAGTCTTTATTGTTGGTTGAGTGTGAAATCCCTTCTTTGAAGATAGCCATAGAGCTCTTACCAGACACTTCCCCATTGGAGGAACATTTGGTCCACTTAGAGCAGCTTGATGAGTAGTGCCGAGATGCCTTGGTGGCTCTAGAAGTGAATAAGCATCGCATTAAGGTCCAGTATGATAAATCTATCCGTCCAAGGAGGTTTAGTGAAGGAGATTTGGTCCTTTTGTGGGATCAAGCTAAAGAACCCTTGGAGGCAGGAAAATTTAACCCCATGTGGCATGGTCCTTACATTGTTAAACGTATGTTAGAGAAGGGCGCATATGAGTTAGTAGATTACGAGGGGACAACCTTGGCAGAGCCTAGAAATGGGCTCTATATTAAAAATTACTATGCATGATTCTCAGCCAGGGATGACTATTGTATATTATTGTACAATATTTTGCATAGTTAGGTTTTTCTTATGGTGATCAGGTTTGTTGATTAGCTTTCCTTTCTTATAGTAGATGTCAATGGAGTCTTCCATCTATATAGGATTCACGGATGGTGCTAGTCGCCACACTCAACACTCAGCCTCTGCTGCTTGGGTGATTTATACTCCTACGGGTCAAGCATTGTCTTCAGGATGTGTATGTTTACGGCCCTCTTCAAACAATGTTGCTGAATATAGTGCCGTTATCGAGCTTCTACGGGATACCATTTTACATGGTGTTCTATCTCTTGAGGTACGTCTTGATTTGAAGTTAGTAGTGTCATAGCTTAATGGCTTGTATCATGTTAGGGATCCAACATTATTATGAATATTCTTACGTGTGAGATTGTTAGAAAGGCAATTTGACAACATAACATACATACATGTTCCAAGAATTTATAATCAAGTTGCTGACTCATATGCTAACTATGTGTTAGATTGGTATTTGTTTCACAGACAATAAACTCATCACAAACATACATTTTTACACATGTAAATAAATAAACCGATCATCATAAAAGTTTTTTAAACATCCAAAATGTGATAATACATAAGTGTCATAATACAAAAATGGGGCTTCCGAGCCACCAAAATATAAATACACGGCAGTACAAAATGTATCACTCCCAGGTATCTAATCCTAGGGAGGAAGAGGGGGGTTCTGATCATGGAATGTCACCACGGTTCTAGCTAGCTGTCGAAACAACCGCACCCATGCTCGTGGCACACCCACCACCTGACGCTGCATGGCCTTAGGCAGGTCCTCGACCTGTGCCATGGGTACCCTATGTGTCATCCACACGAAGTTGGTATGAATGCTTTGGAGTGTCTGCTACACATCCACACTCGGTAATGTCATCTCCTCTTCCCCTCCGTCTATGACGAGGGAATCCTTTAGGCCACCATGGTCCTACATCTGCATACATATGATAGGATGCCACTATGTGTTGTCATGCAAAAACATGTTTTTTGAGTCTATATATATCAAAAAACACAAAAAAATTAAATAATTCACAAAACTTAAAAAGAGGGTTGGGATTCGTTACCAATGTCACCGTATGCCAATCCTGGTGGTAGAGGCATGTCGGGATCTCCCTGAAAATATATCCCTGCATAGGGGTAATCATCGATGACAACTATCTATCGCCGCCACCATGGAAAGAAATCAGCTGGATAGGGGTTGGACACCCTGCCCCCACCCAGTCAGTGCATCACATCTGCCCAACATCTTTGGGCTGGATCTCAAACCCCGTGAAGAGGAACGTCAACTCTAGGGCTCAATCTTGGAACACGCTCAAAGAAAAACGTGCTCAGTATACTGCTGAAATCGAAGTTTCATACCATGTCCATATTGCGCTCGCTGAGCTGGTGCTTCATGTTGCTCAATAGCGCAATGCTCCAATCATAAACCGTGGGTCTCATGCACTCCACTGCATAGAACATCAGGGGCCGCGAGGCCTAATGGAGTGAGGCTAGCCCTGCTATCCTTCCGAGTGTCAGTAGTATGGCCTTTAGGCCTAGCACCTGTATGGAGTTAGTTGGGATCTGACTCCCGACCTTCTTCGTGTCTAGATAACAATACACTGCTATGTACTCATCTATGGTGATGCCACCTCCAGGGCCCATGAGAACGTAGGTTCACGACTTCCCCTCGTCGCGCAATCCAGTAATGAAGTATATGTCCTCCACTTCTATGGTGAGGGACATCCCGTCGATCTAGAATGACTCTGAGTCAGGATCCCAATAGTCTACTAGCATCTGTAGCAATCTTGGTTTGGCCATTAAGCCACCAAGACACCAAAACTTGTAGAGCTCGCATGCACGAAGAGCCTATTGTGCCATTAGATCACCTCGTACTGCTTCTTCTACATCCCTGTGCTCTCATTCCCTCCATTCTAGAACCATCCTGCACATTTATTTCAAGTTTGGGTCATTAGATGTCTTAGAAAAACTTTAACGCGACTGCATACGTGACTGTTTTCTAAACAGCCGCGTATGTACGTGACTTTGGGGCATTTTTCTGTGTATATCCAGCCCTATCAGCGAAAAAAATCCTCGATTTCCACGTGGGCCGAGGCGCATAATTTAGGATGGCCTAGAAATAAAATTAGACCATGGAAAATTGAAAAATTTACATGTAAATGAAAGAGTAGGGCATGGGAAGTTACCTGGAAAAAACGATGTCGGATTCCGCCGGCTGGATCTCCTGGAATTCGCATTTGAAGTTCTAAGCTCAATTGGGTAAAAATTTCAAATGTTATATAATGTTTTGAATTTTTTACTATTTATAGAAAATTTTCAAATTTTTGAAAATTTTTACCCCCTTTCCATAGTTTTGAACTGTTTCTACCCCTTTTGGACCGTTTTTTACTAATATATGATGTAGGAGACCGTTTTGAGCACCGCTTCAACCGTTGTTTTGACCCGTTCGTCCTGATTTCAGGTATGATGTTTAAACTAGCATATAGGTTAGGTTTCACCTCCATTTTCATTTTGCATGACATTATGACCATTTCATTATAACCTTAGGTACGAACCCATTCTATCTTGTCACGAAACCTTCTTGCTGTTTTAGAAGTGACATGATGTGAGTGGTAGAGCTTGACCTTACATGGGTACCCTAGTTAGCTCCTTGTTTGCATTTGGTTCCCATGCTGACAGTTTGTCTTTTAGGATGTGGGAGTCCATTATATAGTATCACCATGACATTTCGCAAGAGCCTCATACTCCTCTTGATCTTTTGCTGGCCTGTTTCTTCAGGACTCCGTTATGTCTAGCTGTAATTGCATTATCATGAGCTTTGCTTGCCTCATTGAGCCTTATGCCGGCTTCCTTGACTTTGAGTATCAGCCATATAGCCCGTGCTTGTCTCATGTCTAGCCATGTAGAACCATTTTATATATCCTTTGCAGCTTGATTCCCTATTTTTACCAGGAGGGGACTTTCCCCCGAGTGTCGCTATCCTACACATGTGTCCTTGCATTGAGCATAGGTATGTTCTGCTGCTTGGAACTAGTTTGTTTGCCCATTTGACACTCATCTCCTCCTATTCTGTAACTTTAAAGCAATTTTATTCTTTTTCAAGCTTTTCAAATATTTGAAAAAGTCCAAAAAAAAATTTAAAAAACCAAAAATCCAGACAAGAAAAGATGTTATCTTTGGTAGGAGTCGAGTCGTGTCGCCTTCGAACAGAGCACTGCATATCACATCTATTGGTTGGGTTAATAGTTTGACTTTAGGAGTTGTACTCATTTCTCTGAGTTTATCTCCACTGACTAGTTAAGCTTCCAGTCCCTATGGAGCCTCTGTTGATGCCTCTTGGGTCGCAAAGATGTCCTAGTTTTGTATATCGAGTCTATGCTGCCTACATTCAGTCACCATTCGCCTTTATGCTCTTGTTCAAAGGAAGTTGAAACTTGAGTCGGCCATTCCTCAATTATCTTGACTTTGCATGTTGGCCATTCTCGGTACAGTTGCTGGTTCGTGCACCTTATGATCAAGTCCTTCCACATTATACAGCTTTGCTGAGTACCTCATGTTGGATGATGGGGGATGCCTTAATGCCCTCCTTCCAGCGGATTTCATCCCATCGACTTCAGATCATTTATTCTGGGATAGGAATCTAGATTCATGTTTGAGTGCCTTGAGACTTGCAGTCATTAGTGGCAGGTTCTCTCACCATCGACAGTTTTTGGGAATACATCAATGTCCCCCGATCGATGGATTCTCTCAAGTGTTCGACCTCAACACATTTATTCACACTTGTTAGTTTGCACTCTAGTACCTTGATTCTCATTTTCGTTATCGGTGAGTGATCTCGCGTCTGTTAACGGTATACATCAATGACCAGTAATCAGACGATGGACTACTATGTTCGACCTCGACACCTCTATTCACATAGTAGGACATGTACTCGTAGTGGTTTGTGTAGAAGACCTTCCAGATTGGTGGCATCTCTTATATGCTACCTCCTTGATCATGCTAGTGTTCATGAGATTTCAGCTCTCATGACTTGATTCCAATATATGTCAGACATTTACAGCCATTATGGAGATCTTGATCCATTATATATCTTCAGTCTTCATGGAGATCATGATCCTTTGTATATCTTCATCATGGATATTTTGATCTATTTATATTGTACATGGTGATGACCACATATGTTATATTGTATCATGCCTATTCATGGCAATTGTACTCTTATGTATCTGGGACTGCTATATCTATTTGCAGTTATATGTAGAGCATTATCATTGTATTGTACTGATTGGATGGCTGGTTCTTCCACTGGGTTCTTCATCACTTCACTTCTGGGATGGACTTATAATGTATTTCGGCCATCGTATGACCCCTCCGACATCACACATTAGAGGGCATCTGTTATAACTGATTTTACCACACATGGTGAATCACATTTTTATGGCTTTCCCTGTCCCTCTGCAGACTCCTTAGACCCCATGGACCATTTTTGTACTTTTGATGTTTCCAATATCATCCCTAAAAACATGCAAAAATTGCCATACGCGAATTTTAAACCCTTTCTCATGTATATACGCGGGTTTGACTCCTAAAACCATGTACATCAGGATGTGTGCAAAAGGCCAAATTCTTTTGGAGTTTTCCTTGATGTGGATCCGACTCACTTGTCTCCTGGCCTTCCATATGCCTTGAGATTGCTCGGATTCAACCTTTCATTACCCCATTGAAGAGCTATATAAGGAACCCTTTGGATACATTGAAGGCATGAGGAATCAAGAGTAAGAAAACTATAGTCCATTGTTGCCAGAGCTTATACTTGAATCTGCATCCCTTTGTCCCTTGGAGCACTTTTATGTTCTTCCCAAGCTTTCCTTTTTCTTGTGAGCTTGCTATCGATAGATGTAGGATTGAAGTGGTGGAGGCCCAAGTGGGGGACTCAATTTCTCCGATTCGCAGATGTGCCGACAGAGGTTGTCTCTATTGTAATATCTGTTTTCTATTAATAGAAATATATTTTCCTATCCAATAATGTGTATTTGAATAAATATTGTATCCATGGATGATTTCAAATGCTTATATGTTATTGATTACATATGCTAGAGTAGGTCTAACACAATTATATATAGCATGCTTGTCATGTTTATTGAATGTTGAGGAAGCAATTTATCAATTCAAGCTGGATTTGGAAAGCTCAACGGGGATCTACATCAACCGTCCGGAATAAGGTACGAATCGAGATCCTTTAGTGTTAGATATTTGGTTTCACTTGCATATAGGAAAGGATTGGTTTCTAGAGTCAAGCTATCTGTTGTGGTACCCTAAGCCATAGGAATTTCTCTCCGTAACACCACATGTCCTAGATACTGAATTATGTCTTTAAAGAAATCAAACTTGATAAAATTAGCAAGTAGTTGCTATTCCCTTAACACTTGTAAGATTATTTTTAAGTGTTCTTTGTTCTCTTATTTATTTTTAGATTAGATTAATATGTGACCGATAAAGATGACTATGAATTTATCTAAGTACTTACTTAATATACAATTCATTAAACACATAAAATTTGTTGGGTGTCTGTTAACCCAAAGGGCATTACGACAAACTCATAATGACTGTATCTGGTTCTTAAAGCAATTTTAAAGATGTATTCGTCCTTTATTAGTAACTCATGGTATCTGGATTTTAAATCTATTTTTGAAAAGATTGTTGCCCCTCGAAACTGATCAAATAGATCTCCAATCTGAGGCAAGGGATATCGAATTTTAATTATCATTTTGTTTAACTATCTATAATCTATACACAATCTTAAAGTGCCATCCTTTTTCTTTACAAATAAAATCAGTGCTCCCAAAGGGGAAACACTAGGTCAAATGTGTTTTTTATCGATTAGTTCATGTATTTGTGATTTTTTTTCACTAAGCTCTACTATATTCATCCTATAAGGATCCTTTGATGTCGATACTTCCCACAGTACCAAATTGATTGTAAAGTCTATATCCCTTTTTAGAGGTAGATCAGGAATCTCTTCCAAAAAATGCCTTTAAAAACTTTCAAAATTGGTATATATTTTATTTTAAGTTGATTCTCTTTCTCTTTGTCATCCATCATGTAAACTGCAAAAACTTTGCATCCCTTACATACAGACCTTTTCATTTGTAAGGATAATATTTCTCTTATGGTAACCTTTCTGGGAATTCCTTTTACAGCAATGGTATTACCTTTGTCATCCAAGCATGAAAAGTTTTATCATAGAAATTTAAAATAACTCTATGTTCCTCTAAACAATCCATTCCTATTAGCAAATCATAAGACCCTAAAGGTAAGATATTTAAATCAGCACATGCTTTTAAGTCATTCATAATAAATTCACAATTTTTCACGAAACTAGTGACATTTCGTTTTATGCCTGTATCAATTTGTACTAACCAAGATTTTTCAAATTTATCTTGTCGTAACTTATATAGTTCTACAATATAGGTGACACATAACTTAAACTTGTACCTGGATCAATCAGTATATAAATGGGTTTGTCTTTTATCATAGCTTCGATTTTAACCATATATGTTTGAGGATCTTCCCGTCAGTTCTCCAATGTTGCACTGATTCTGTGCATGCTTCTTGCTATATCCCCCAATGTAGTAGCTTCTTGAATTGAATGGACATTATTAAAAAAATCTTTCTTATTGGGAAATCTTTAAAGTAGTGTGGTTCACCACATTCCCATCATTTTAGTGGTTCCTTTTGTGCAGTATTTTTATTAAAAGCAGTGTGTGTTTACCTTTCGTTGTTGTTGTAGGATTCTGATGTTTAAAAAAACATATAATTATTCCCTTGGTATCCCTAATAGTTATTCCTAGTGTTCCTATAAAAATTAGTTTCTCTCTTTTTCGTTTCAAAGTTCTCCCCTCTTTTATTTTTCCAGTTAGGTATTTTTTCCCATTTGTTTTTATTTTGATCATAACATAAGTTTTCTTTTCTCATTGCCTCTTCCATAGTTTTCAGATTATCGTATTTCATCCTCTCCTTAAACATAAGAGGTAAACAACTGAGGAAGTGTTGTGTTTTTGGTTTCTTTTCAATGATATAAGGTTCATAATGTAATAAACTTAAGAATTTACTACAAAGCTCTTTCATGGTCATGGCTGTTAGATTTTTATCATTCAAGCTAGCATTATGATCTTAGGATCTTTAACTGAGAGAATAACATGCACAGCAATAAAACACAAGAGACAAGAGACACAAAGAATTTTCCTCAGGGAAACCATAAAGGAGAAAACCCCCCAACTTCCTCATTGATAGAATCAGCACCAAAAGCAAAACCCGAAAACATAAAGATGATCTCCCGATAGCAGTAGTCTCTCTCTTGTCCCAACAACTTCTCTTCTCACTCATGTGCCCCAATGAGTGAATGTGTGTGTGATAAATAGAGAGTCTCACTCTCTATTTATATTCTTTCATTCACTTGAAACCCACTCCAACATTTTGGTCTCACTTAACAATTACTTACTAGAGCCGACATCTCTAGGAGTGTCTAATAACCCTAGTGCCCCATAACTTGTGGGGACTTTGCCTCCTCCGACCAACAAGGAGGGTTATCCTCAACACAACGGTGGGGACTATTGTCCCAACTTACATTGACTCACCTAAGGTCTACTTCTCTAGGATAGTCTAATAACCCTAGGGCCCCACAACTATGGGGACTTTAACCCTTGACCAATAGGAGGGTTACCCACAATGACTTGACATGAGTTGTTACATTATAGAAACTCCCGATAGGAACATCAGGGCATGACATGACTCAAATACATTATAGACACATCCCAGAATAAACATCGGGGTACAATACATAATATATACGGATGAATACATTCCAAAGTTACAAATACATCAACACTCCCTCTTAACTAGGAATGTATTCTCTCAACACAATTTATCAGCACAAGTCTTCTTCTCTGTATCATCTGGATCATCATTGAGTTCTTGTCATATTCATCTTCAAGTCATCTTCATCTTTAAGTCATCTTCATCTGGATCTGGATCATCACTCAATTTGGATCATCATCACTTGTCACATACTCCAATTTTGTAAAATAATGTTATTTGTTTTAAATTGATTCCTAAGACATTATGTTAAATTTAATGCTAAGTTGAAACTGATGACTCAGCAGAGTCAAAAGATGTGGAATGTAATTCTGAATATTTTATTTTTAATAAATAGAAAATGGAGACAACAGCTTGGGAGAGCTGTTAATAAGAGTGTTACTGGTCAAACTAGTGGAAGGAACTAGGTGGAGAGCAAAAGAGAAGTGGCAGCATTCTCAAACACTTCCTATGTTGCAGGTGGAAACTTCCCTACATTTGGGGTCATGATCCCCCAAGAAAGTGGGATCAGAGCAGGTGGCTCAATTAATGACAACTAACCCAAAAAGACCTAGGCAATCTTTTAAAAGTGCCCAATGTAGAGAGCTGAGGCTGCTCAGATATTTTCCAGGAGAAGAATCATTCAAGAGGAATGCACTTAAAGGAATTCATTGGGAAAAAGGGAAACTGTAACGAAGGTGTTTGAGAGATAAACTGCAGTAACTTGATCTGATACAACTTTCTAGCTGAGAGATTTGACTGACAAGTTCAGGACTGGTATTGAGTCTCAGGACTAGTACTTGATTATTTGCAGCACCTAGTTCCAGCCAGGGAGACCAAAGCAGGCTCGGGGGTCTTGAGGAGTCACTGTCTGAGCGCTCTCCGGGAGTTGGTAGGGAGGAACGGCCTCCCATTGCTGTTGTTGACCAAGCTTTAAGAATAGGTTCTGCTATCTATTAATTTATGTGTTATTATCTGTGTGTGATTGAATGATGCATTTGCAGTTTATGATGTAAAAACTTAGAGGATAGAATATATTAGTTTGTTTAGTAATGAAATTATTCTTAATGAGAAACAAATCCTACCTGTGTTTTTCCCCATCTGGAGTAATCTAGATTGTACTCTAGCACAGGTGGTGTATTTAAATGAAGAAAGTATGATGTAAATATAAAATAAGATGTTAGCTTGATTTTGAAAATGTTTTCTTTTATTTGTTATCAGTCCTGTACATGGAGTAGTGTTAGACCTAGACTGTGAATGTCAGGTTATTAGAAAAGGAAAGAAAGCTATATCATTATACTAACAGTAGTATGTTTTGGTATATAAAAACCGTTCTCTATATAGCATTCATTTCAGTAATCTTTATATCTATTTTGAAATCAAAGGAAAAGAAATAATAGTTAAAATGTGTAGTGTTAGATTAAATAAGAATGCCTTTCAGCTCTACAGTTTATTTCCTTCTTCTTAGGGTAAATAACTACTGTATTTTATAGCAATCAAACTGCAAGTAAGGATAGAAAAACTTGAGTTAATTTTAAAGATAAAACTAGTGGATTAAGATTTTATTTAAGGCTGGTAAAGTAAATGATTCATTCATTTTATCTAGCTGAACTTAAAAAAAAATCTACAGCTACTAACCTGACTTTTATAGAATTTAAACAAACACTACGATATATTTCATAGGAAAGAACATAGATAGTTTGTTATTTCTTTTATTTTATAAATACTAATATTATAACATAAATAGGGTAACACAGAATACAAAAGGGTCTTCTTATGAATTATTTAGTATAGAGAGCATAAAAATACAACAATAAAATACTATTTCATTATACACCTATAAATAGACTAAGTACAAAGATAATGTATATAATTATAGGAACAATAATTGTATGTAAATAAAATAACATTCTTATTCCTTTATAATAAATATCAAGTAAATATAATTTCTGTACTTAAAAGATGTAACTATCAGTTACATAAGTACAACTCTAAGAATATTAAAGTACACAATTTCTGAAGGTTAACAAATACAAAACAATATTTATAACCTTATTAGAACAGACTGAGTTAAGGTAAGTTCATATAAAAACATTATACAGTTATCCTAAATAATTTTCAGGGTAAATTTAAATATAATAACTTGCAAGAATTAAATTAACAGAATATAAAGATTCTTGATTCACCGAGCTTAATAACCATATATACAATATAGGTAAAAACCCTATTATATCAAAATTTACAACAGAGGCATAAAACCAAAGAGTTGAAGCTCTTTTCTAAATGCCTCTTGGCTTCTAAAAATTAACAGAGTAAGGCTTACCAGCCTTCTTTCATTTATACATTTATACACAATAACTAGAACAAAAATCAAAATTTACAGTCATAGCCTAAGCTGGAAGCCCCGCATAAAGCAAGGGTTTAACATCAGCAAACAAAAACAGCAAACCAGTTAACCCAAGTAAACCAAAACCACGAGGGTTTTGTAGGCCACGGCGACCAACCCACAAAGGTCCCATAAGGGAATGAATAAGGACAAACTGCCATGGGTTATCCAAGGCTTACCGTGAGGAAGCGCTTGTCCCAGTCTTGCTTCAACCACGCAGAAGGATAGGTCAACACCTGCGTAACATCAAACATAAAAAATGTTAATATCTTGCTTTATATAAGCTGAAATGTATCAGAACAAGAAACAAAGTTATCAGTATTATCTCCTTACCTAAAATTTCACTGAAACGTGACCACCCACAAGTACTAGAGTAGCTACCAACGCGAGGAGTAACGAAACCTTCATCTGCCACAAGAAAAATGAAGTTTACCAACGCAGCATTGACCAGGAAAGGCCAAAAGACGGAGCTACAAGCCTAGCAGGTATAAACGCTTGGGCCGCAACCTTTCCAACCCTAAAACCCTCTCTGCTGCAAAACCCTAAAACCATACAAATCTCAAGAGGTGAAGCCGCGACACTCACTACTGGGCTGCGGGTGAATAAGACATTGCAGTCTGAAGATTACTGGAAGGAGCAAGCAGTGATGGATAAACCCTGAAGGAAAACCAACAACCAATTTGAGCAGCAATCAGTTCGTTACAACTCGTCTCTATGAGTGTTCAGGGTGAGCTCACAACGTGCAGGAGACAAAGAAGCAAGCTGGGAGAATACCAGCAATGAGTTACAGAGCGACAGTGCAGTCGAAGAACACAGTAGTAGAGTGGCCTGAGGCCCGAAAGCGATGGAGGGAATGTCAAGTTAGGGTTGCAATTGCCTTATAACTACTTAACACTTGGCTATGATGAGTCCACATACTCATTTGAAATTATTTGCATGCAGTGGGTAAATCCCTATAGTTCTGGCGATTAATCATCCAAATGATTTTCCATTCCAATCATACAGTGGTGGGAAAGTTCTAAAGGTTCAATACCCCGAAGTCAACCTATCTTGCACGCTGGAATGTAAACAACCGCACATTAATATATTGTTAGGTCTTAAACTTATTAAGGGTATAGTTAACACTACGACCCATCTATTATACAAACACGATGATCATTCATTCCAATGATTATAAATCTATCAAAGATTAGGGTTATAACATGGCAAAGGTATAAACATTATGCGACCTAGCACATTTTACAAGCAAGGGATGCTTATAATAAAATATTATAAAACTTTAATTCAAGGTTAAACCATAAACTCATCGTGGGCGCGGTCTATTTTATGACCCCTTTCATTTTTACATTTCACCTTTCATTTATACATTGCAAAGTATTCGCTCAACAAACAACTATAACTCTATCCCAAGTTATACGATTTGATGTTTATAAAGGAAATTCATAAAATCAATTTATGGTAAATATCCTTCTTGCTAGTGTTAGCCTCTTTAGCCTTTGAATATTTAATTATTAAACTAGTAAGGTTTGCAATTGAGCATGTTAAGTATTAAAATGATTAAGGGGCTTGACATTGGAATTTTAATGATTTATTAACCATAACGGGATAATATTCAAGTATATTATGTGCAGAGGAACTTAATTCTTCAACACTATTATAGTCTAATTGAAAGTAGTATGTCATGAGGATATAATTCCTTTAAAACTTCAAGCTTTGGAAGATGGTTTAATAGTATATAAACTTATTAACTATTGCACATTACATTCACATCGCAAGGAGTAACCAAAATTTATTATGACATAAAGGGTTTATGTTCACAATTTAAGATAGACCCTTAACGTAATAACCCTGCCATCTTTAGTCTGTGTGTGAAGAAATATTTAAGGCATTTACACACACGGTGACTATGGTAAACACTGATAAACATCGAAGAGATTAGTACACAATAAAAATTATAAATTACAACTAGAGAGAGAAAGCAACTATCACCAATACTAATATGACTGAATCTCGTTTCCATGGTGTCTTTAAAAAGAATAACGATTTAATGATTTTACCTCATAAAAGCATTTGAAATTGAATAGCATTTATATTCTTTTTCTGAGCTATTACTTTTGCAACGAACATATATCTGTATGTGTAATGATTATTGACAAGCAGCACCGGATCTTTCTTACCTATAAATCTATAAGAGTAGGTAAACTTTCTATGTTAGCTTAAAAGCTAAGTAAGCCCTGAATACCAAGATAGTTCCACCTTGTGGTCGCAAAGAAAAACAAGTCATTAAACGGAAAAAGAATTATTCTATAAGATAAACATAATCAAGTAGATAATTCAGATTATGAAATCATTAACATATAACTAATTAAAACAATCAGTTGACTGCATTAATGAAGATTATTTGTATTTTCAAAATTTTAAATTTTTCGGAAATTTTGGGATTTTGACATCACTGGATCTAGATCATCACTCGATCTGGATCATCATCACTGGATCTGGATCATCACTGGATCTGGATCATCATCACTGGATCTGGATCATCACTGGATCTAGATCATCACTCAATCTAGATCATCATCACTGGATCTAGATCATCACTCAATCTGGATCATCACTCGATCTGGATCATCATCATTGGATCTGGATCATCATCACTACTGGATCATCACTACTGGATCTGGATTGTCACTTCTGGATCATCATCACTGGATCTGGATCATCACCATGGGTGTTATCTCATGATTCTTCTCATCACAGGAAGTTCTACAGAGCCAACCCTTCTTCATGCTGGGTGTAGGCCTAGCCTCCATGTAGGTCTTTCTCAGCACTTATATCTGACCCTAAGTCAAAATAGCCTATCCAGCACTTACATCTAACCTTGACTCGTCAGAAAGGCATGCCCAACACTCACATCTGACCATGGGAGGAACTTAATCCCCTCACCATGTCAGAATGGCCCAGCCCTTACATATGACCATGGAAGGAACCTCATCTTCTCCCATGTCAGAATGGCCCCAGCCCTTACATATGACCTACTCATCAAAATGGCCCAGCACTTATATCTAACCTACTCGTCAGAAAGGCCCAACACTTATATCTGACCTACTCGTCAGAATGGCCCAGCACTTATATCTAACCTACTCATTAGAATGGCCCAACACTTATATCTGACCTACTTGTCAGAATGGCGTGTACTCACATCTGATCTTGTAGTAACCAATCCTACAGTCACATCAGAATGGCCTCCAGTCCCAGACTGAGCTACCTGGTAACTGACCAGGTGCCTCCGTTCTCCCAAAGAATGGCATCAACCCTTATATCTGATCAAGTGGGAACCAATCCCTCAATCACATCAGAATGGCCATGTGCTCACATTTGATCATGTAAGACTACATCTTACAGTCGTTTCAAAAAGGCCCTCGGTCCTAGACCAAGTATTATTGGTAACTGACTAGGCACCTCCGTTCCAAGAATGGCAACAACCCTTATATCTGATCATGTAGGAACCAATCCTACAGTCATATAAGAATGGCTCAGCACTCATATCTGACATGGAAGGAACCAATCCTCTCACCATGATAGAATGGCTCAGCCCTTACATCTGACCATGTAAGGAACCAATCCTCTTACCATGTCAGAATGGCCCTGGGTCTCATCATTTCCCCTTGGAGGAAACCTCAATCTGGAGAACACCACCCTTGCCAATGCATTCTTCAACACATCAGCTATCTATTCCTTCGTCGCAACATACTGGAGCTTCACTGCTCCCCTCTGCACCATATCCCTAATATAGTGATATTTGATCTCGATATGCTTCGACTTGTCATGGAACACTGTGTTCTCCGACAACTTCACACAACTTTGGTTGTCACAATATATACAAGTAGCATCCAACTGGAGATCAAATATATCATATAGTAACTTCCTTAGCCATACTGCCTCACAACTAGCTGAACAAGATGAGACATACTCTACTTCAGCTGTACTTAGTGACACACGTGATTACTTCCTGCTAAACCAAGAGATCACACCTGATCCCATACTGAAGCAACACCCTAAAGTGCTCTTCCTATCGATGGCACTTCCTGCCCAATTTGAATCAACATAACCCTCTAGGTTAATCTTCTGACTCGCCTCATACTTGAGCCCATAATGAATTGTACCCCTCAGGTACCTCAAAATATGCTTTGCAGCAGCCAAGTGAACATGTCTCGGATCTGTCAAGAACTGGCTCAAGGTGTTCACAGCAAAGCAAATATCTGGTCTCGTGTTTGTCAGGTACATCAAGGAACCAATCATCTGATGATACATCATAGCATCAACCGATTCTGATGAAGCATCACTCAATATCTTCAGGTTCGATGCCATAGGTGTGGTCATGGCCTTGTAGTCCATCATCCCAAGCCTCCTCAGGATATCTACCATATATTTCCCTTGTCCCGGGGAAATTTCATTTGCATTCTGCCACACCTCCATGCCTAGAAAATAGTGCATCGACACATAACAGGAGCATCACTGATCTTCCTCCTTCAACCCTAAAGAAAAGGTTGGAATCCACTTTACTCTCACTAAAGCCTAGAGTCATCAGTAATCTATCCATCCTATTGTACCATGTCGAACCTTAGGATCTTCTGCAATCACTCCCTCTAAAGTGGAGCATCATACTCCCACTGTCTTCCGTACTCTATGCACTGAAACATTCTGTACTGGAGTGACAAGTAGCTTCCTATGCTACTAATATTCTATGTATCCATCTAGTGTATAGACTTTCATCTTCAGCCCTGTATCAAAGGTTAAGATCTTCATCAAGCTCATCATGTATGTGTTTCAACTCCCATTGGCTGCAAATGTCTCTTCGTAGTCTATGCCTTCTTTTCATGAGAAGCCTCATGCTACGAATCTTGCCTTGTATCCCACGATGTTTCCATCCACTGCATGATGGAACCACAAACTTCCCTTCACATGTCGATACTACATTCTAGACATCATTCTTCTTGAACTGCTCTTCCCTTTCTTCTTGGTTACTTCTTCATGGCTGGAAGGTTCTGCATCAATTATGTCACTGCATCCATCGTATTATTCTTCATCTTGAACTATCATTACTTGTTCTTCGGAACAAGTCTCATTCTTCTTTTCTTGTAGGCGATTATTTATGCGATCTTTCCTACAAGTCAAATGCATTTGTATGGTTAGAAACATTTCATAAGGAATATTCATACTGGAAAGTTCTTATGCATAAATATATGATCATGCAACTAATTTAGCCAATACAACATTCATCCATATCTCACAGAAACTTTTCTAGATGCCTTACATCTCTACCAGGACAACATTGAGATTGTGCACTAATCCAATATGCCAGCAAAGAGGTTTCATTCTAGATAAGTAGCAATGGAGAGTTGTATAGCACCATGAGCTACTTACCCAGCACATGCATATTAGTAGTATACTGTCATTAATGCAAACATTCTATCATGCATAATACATTAACTGAATATAAACAAATGCATAACAAAACAATATCATGAAATGACAATTGAATACTTATCTTTATTTGTTTCGTGGGTAGACTCCTTCTTGAGCCTTCAGCTTCATCTTCTTCTTCATTCATAATAGCATCATTTTTTATCCAAATGCTAAGGTGGATAAGAGGTTCTTCAAGAGTTGAGTTCTTCATATTCCTCATTTCTTGAGGGATCTTCTTTGGATGGTGAGATCTTGATCTTCAATTGCTCCCATCTTCTTTTCTCTTATTATTAGTTGAGATTCTTCTTGTGTGTGCTCTTCCCAGAGTCTGTTGAAAGTAATTTCCTTCTAGCACACATTCTTCAAAAGAATGACTCCCATGATCATGGGAGGCCTTTCAAGGTTGTTATCACCACTTCTACATTCTCCACTTCTTCTTTTATTGCTTCAAGTTGTTCTCTGATTTGAGAGACCCCCGTAAAGTATGACTGTATGGTCTCTGCATTCTGGATCTTCACATTCTTCAACTGTTTTCTCAAAGTCATATTCTGATTTATGTTCTTCCCTTCAAATAGCTTGGTCAAGGAATCAAACATCTTCGGTGTCTTTAGGGAAGACAATTGTGGTACAATGTGATCCATGATTGAATCAATAATGATCTTCTTGGCCTTGACCAAGTTCTTCTAGTGTAAGGCTTTTAGCCTCATCTCCCTCTGGAACCTCTCTAATCATGTAGGTGTCCAATTCATTTTCTTCAGAGAGATCAAATACTTCCATGCTTGGAATTTTTCAACTTCACCAAGCTTATCATCAAGCTGACATGATAGATCACTTTGAAATGAGAACCTCAAATGAAAATAGCAAAAGATTAGATCTTACCGATTTGAGGTGTCCATCCCGGTTCCAGAGTTGGCTGATCTAGGGTTTATCAGAGAAACCCTAATTTTCAAAAATTGGAATATTTTATATCTAATTGGATATAGAGATAGATCTCTTCAAGTTGAGCTATCCAATGTACTCCTTTTCTGAAAACAGTGGAGGGAAGCTCCCGGAATAGGAAGCCCTAGTTTTCCAATTTCTTCTACAAAAATTTCTGTTACCGTTTCTATGGTATCTATAAAATTACTGCTCCTCTATGTCTGAAACTTCTCACTAAGGTATCCTTGCATGTCCCTGTTCCAACACCATAGGTTTCATTAGAATTGGTTTCACCAATTGGGACTTATTATCATTTTCCAAAGGTGACCTGTTATAGGACTGTTCAAAACAACGAAATTGTATGGACTGCCACATGTCACTGGTTCATCTTCTGAGTCTAAAACTTAGACCATAGAAAATAAATTCTATGCCCTTTCTAGAACATCTTCATAAATTTCATTTGGACCTTTGTATCCAAAGATATAACAATTCTCCCCAGGTGTCCTATTTAGGGATGAATCCTGGAAGAGGTTGGAACCCTAACTTGGTTGGATCATATATCCCAGAATATAGAGAAGTTGAGGCTGAATTTTGGATACAGTGTACATCAGGATTGTAGATTTGACCTCTACAATTTTCAGCGTATGATCTGTCTCCAATCCAGAGATATAGCGAAAGTACCAAAACTTATCATTTTTAGTATTTTAGGGTTTTTCCAGCTCGCGGTCAAACTAGGGTTTGACTTTCCCAAAGTTTCACCCAACCAAAAATATTGAACCAGGTCTCTAAAATTCGATTTTGATGAGGATAGAAATCCTATGCTGGGCTCACTAAAAAATTTCTCTTCTGTCTAATTTCCTGCACAAAAAACTGAAAATGCTCGGAATCGAATTCCGCTTCGACAGAAAGATGCACCCTTCAATGGAGAGTCAGCATAGCATACTTTTGCTGATGGATTATGGAGAGATACCCAAAAAGTAAGAAGCCCTAGCTTCTATAGGTGCACAATGTCTTCTTCTCAGGTTAGCTCTGATTCCATGTTAGATTTCTATCATTCAAGCTAGCATTATGATCTTAGGATCTTTAACTAAGAGAATACCATGCACAACAATAAAACACAAGATACAAGAGACAAAGAATTTTCCTCAGGGAAACCATAAAGGAGAAAACCCCGCAACTTCCTTAGAGATAGAATCAGCACCAAAAGTAAAAGTCGAAAACATAAAGATGATCTCCTGACAGTAGTAGTCTCTCTCTTTTCCCAGCAACTTCTCCTCTCACTCATGCGCCCCAATGAGTGAATGTGTGTGTGATAAATAGAGAGGCTCACTCTCTATTTATATTCTTTCGTTCACTTGAAACCCACTCCAACATGTCGGCCTCACTTAACAATTACTTACTAGAGCCGACATCTCTAGGAGTGTCTAATAACCCTAGTGCCCCACAACTTGTGGGGACTTTGCCCCCTTTGACCAACAAGGAGGGTTATCCTCAACACAACGGTGGGGACTATTGCCCCAACTTAGAATGACTCACCTAGGGTCGACTTCTCTAGGATAGTCTAATAACCCTAGGGTCCCACAACTATGGGGACTTTAAGCCTTGACCAATAGGAGGGTTACCCACAATGACTTGACATGACTTGTTACATTATAGAAACTCTCAAAAGGAACATCAGGGCATGACATGACTCAAATACATTGCAGACACATCCCAGAATAAAAATCAGGGTACAATACATAATATATACGGATGAATACTTTCCGAAGTTACAAATACATCAACAATGGCACCTAATATTAATTTGTAAAATTATTTAGCTTTCTCTTCGTAATACTGGTCTGATAAATATTTTCATTTAAAATATTTATTAAAGGTTTTCCACGCTGCATAACGTTCTTTTATGCCCTTTACTTTCTTTATGTCTTTCCACCAGATATCAACTTTTCATGTTAAGTTATAGATTGCTATTTTTTCTTTCAATTCGTCGGAATAGTTATAAAATGGAAATACTTTTTCATTCCAGATAACCAAGTTTCTACTTCTTCTTCTTTTTCGATTTATCTATTAAACATAGCAGGTTTGATATTTTTGAATTCACTAGAATTTTTTTCATATGGTTTGTATTTTTTTTTCTTCTAGATACTATCATAACTTTCACTAGAACCTTTATCAGTATTATGCTTAGTTGATTCTTCGCTTGAATATTCAGTCTCATGTTTAGAGAATTCTAGTTTTCTTACCTTACATTTGTAAGGTGTATATCTTGCCATGTTAAGTTTGGGTTCTTTTTCTCTTTTTAATTATTGTACAGTTTAGATAGTAGAATGTTATTTAACTCTTCCCGTGCTTTTAAAATTCATTCGTTATCTTCCTTAACTCGTTTTAGTTATTCCCTTAATTATTTTATTGTCTATTGTAGTTTATATGGGCTATCATTCCTACTTTCATTTATATTTACCCATATTTCCCCATCTCTAATGTTATCTTCTTCATTGTTTATTGGATCCTTAGGACACGATTCCTCTTCGGCAGACATTCCCACATCCGCCATAATTCCTACAAACTAAAGTTATTTTCCTCTCCTATCTGCAAGAGAGTCAAACCATAAAAAAATGAAATTAGTTTTTTGTTTCTATCATTTTCAATGTTTGGGATAGTTTAGGCCAAGTGTTGTAACCATGCTCTAATACCATTCTTTCACAAACCCATAATTTCCAAAAATAAAAATAAAAAATTGCTTTACTAGTTATTATTCGTCCTTGTCGAAACATGTAACTATTGGTCGTAACACATTTATATTTGTCGTTGCATATTTTTATTCTCATGCATGGACAAGTTTAACTCGACAAGTTAATGGTTGAATTATAAGTTGGGTCTTCCATTTGAGATGGTTTCCATTTGTAGCGACGACCTGGTTGCATCCTCTCCAAGGTGACTTTTAAGTCTTTTTGAGTTTATTATAAAGGTTTGGTTACTTAGGACATAAGCCTAATCCTATGGATTAGTCCTAGTTATGATTATTATTTTAACTTGAGATAAATACACCCTTCAAGACATTATGTGGTTGCATAGATGTTTTACAATAATGATTGTAGTATGTTAAACTATGTTGGGAGCTTGTAATGACTTAAGCCATGATTTAAGGCCCTAGCTCGCAGGCTTACATATCGTGAGCTTATAATTTACAAGGATTGATATAAAGTTATATGTTGGAGACACAAGTCAATTTCAATGATGTTTTAATGGCTTATATTAAAAGTTAATGCCTTAGTCCTGGTTGCGAGTTGACAGCCCAGCTAGCCACATTTAAGGACTTGGATTAACACAAGCTTCGTGGCCCAAGGTAGATCTTGACCCTCCACTTGTCAAGATATGGATCAAGGGTTTTCCAGAGGTTTTAATGTGTCTTTATGCTATCATTAGGGTTTTTTCTGCATTCACTTGGTATGTTTGATTTTTGTTGATGTTTCTCAGTTGTTTCATGGTTATGCTGCAACAGTCCTTCCCCTTTGTGGTCTGTTAAGGAAACTTTGGATGATGTTCTGTAATATTGAAATGTTTGGAGGTTTTATCAATGGATTAATGGTGAATGTGGCTGACATTACATCCTTGGCCTTTCTTGGCTCATTGTGTGGTTAAAAGCGAAGCCAGTCACACTCTTTCGAGTTCTGGCAAAGGCTTTCCATCCTACAAGATTTAAAACAGGTAAGGAAGAAAAAATTGTTTCCATTAATACTTTGCCATTTCAATTGTAAGGGTTTATCATTTAGATACAGAGCTTGAATTAAATGTTTTTGCTATTGTGCAAGAAAAGGAGGAAGGAAGAGTTAAGAGGAGTCGACCCTCGGACCTCTACGCGACTTAACAAGGTAAGTTCTTCCTCGCTAGTTGTTTTTTAATAATATTTATATTTATAAATTGGAGTTAATCTAAATGTGTCATTTTGTTGACAAGTGAAGTCGGGGTATGTGCAAAGGATTGGAAAATTCCCACTTCACCTTCACAGCCCAAACTCATAATGTAGGTAATGATTGCAAATGGGATTTTGTTATCTTTCCATGGGTTACAACTTTAATAATGCACAATTTAACAATGTTTACATGTGAATGTAGATTACTAAGCATGGTATGGAGAGAGTGGAGATAGGGTCATATCCTCTCATGCCTCCTTCTTCTCTAGTCCATAGGTGAGGGATTTACCTAAACTCTATTAAATAGGAATATACATATATATTTTTTGGTCATTAAGGCTATACTAACGCCACTAGGTTTTGTGCATGTGAATACCAGCACAACGTGGATTGTGGAATGTACATGTGAATAATCTATAAATCATAAGTTAAGACTCTTTATAGGGTTCATGGTTAAACTGGTTCCCTAGTTTCTTTGAATCAAAATCGATGGAAAGATAGGGCTTTGCAACTGCTACGAAGATAACTTTTGTTGTCTAGGACATAACCTGTATTGGGTATGTCCTTCAATGTATTGGTTTCTTATGAGGGATTCACAAACTCAACACTCGAGATGTGTTGATTTTTACATTAGTTTGGTTGTGATTTGGTTCCACGTCCAAAATCAATTTTTATTGTTATGTTATGTTTAAGTGTTAAGAACTGATTTGTACATTCAATTTAGGGGAAAATATTGACCTTGCGGTCATGATTACTAGATATTTAACTTTTATTTGGTTGTGGCTATGATTTGGAAGCTTGGAACTTAATAAAAAAACCATGCTTGATTTTTATATCGTGGTTCTATTTGTTAACTACTTCTTAAGCCAGATCCACTTATGTATAGGTATGGAAACCCAAATCCAAGGACTGAGAATTTGTATTTGATTATGTGCTTAAATCCTATGGATGTGTTTTGTATATATTATTGTTTGTTAGGAGTTGTGGATAAATCTAATTTTATGTTTAACTCGATGTTCTTACTGCCGATATTGAAAACTCATCTCTAGAATTTGGGCGTTGATCTGGTTAATTGAATACTCAGTTGGTATATTGTGATACATTCATTTAGTTCTTTTATTTGTTAATAATTTTAGATCCGCCCTAATCTGGGTATGGAATCCCAAATAGAGACTAGGTTTAAATATAAGTATTTAAGTATTGACTTAAACAGAGATAGACTATCTGCAGAAGCCTTCAGCTCCTAAAGGAATGTGATTAGTTTATACTTACTTATATTTTTTTTAATACGTTGATATACATACATTTATAATACATTGGTAAAGATATATAGATATATTTAGAATATAGATAAGATTTGTGATTTCCTATATACTGTAAATAAATAACAACTTATACTAAGAGTGTATTATCGAAAGAGATAAAAGGATTTAAAATAGACACATAATATAATTCTTCGGTTTAAAAATGCATTTAGAATTCACATCTATGCTTAGACTATGATTATCAGTACTAAACAATTAATAAATTTAGTAAGGAACCTGTCACCACTGTCAGCAAAACAGAACTGAAGCTGGCATTCCTCTCAACCAACTCCTAGAGAAGCCGAATCTTATTTGATATAGAACCCCCGATCCTGTTCCTTGAACCACAAGGACACATTCTGATCAATGTGTCATCTATTTTAATTAACATATCAGTTCCCCATCCATCGCCAACCTCCTTCTTATTCGATGGACATATTATTTTATAGTATTTTTCCTAGGACTTGGTAATTTATGAGCCTCCTTCTCTTTAGCACTCCATAAGATGTATTGACTTGATTTTGGGGAATATGCCTCCTGCATCACTTGAGTTCTCACTCAACAGCTTTTTCCATTTTTCATTTCTCCTTGTGGGTCACCAAACAATGTTTTAACAACTACTTCAATTATGATTCCTCTCAGTATTTTAATTATTAAATAATAATAATCCATTACATTCATTTTGACTTTATTGTCAATATATATATTTTTAAAATAAATATTCCATGTAATAATAAATTAGAATTATTTGGTGTATTACAAGGGTACCATAAGGTTAGCTCGTGATGTAATGTAGATTGTGACTAGATTGGAGTTGTATCTAGGTGAAAAGTACTATAATTGCACATGTGAGAAAAATTAGGTTGTAACAAATTCATCACAAATAATAAAAAAGCAAGGCATAGTCCTCAACTTCCAATTGGATTTTTCCATAATTAATTTTCTAGGGTAATTCTTGTGTTCATTATGTGAATTGCGTGATATTTGTTTTAGCTTATTTTATTTCAATATTATCTTATTTAGGTATCCTATGCACTAACATAGTAATATTAAATCTTAATCTAAATGTAAAAAACTTCCTAACAAAGAGTTTGTAGAAACTTGTTTGGTTTGTTATGATTATTTGTTCTCAGGGAATATCCATGATCTCGTATCGACCAGTGAAGCTAAAGACCTGGGCTGACACACATATGAATATACTAGATCAAGAATCCTTCTCAATAGGCACTTGTTGCTTGGGAAAGTGCCTTGACATGCATATTGGGTGGACATCTCTTACGCACTTATCTCCCATCCACCTCGAAATAAAGCATTCCCATAAGTATGTCTTTTATGCAAGGAAATATACAAGGATCACATAGATTTTTAGTACTATGCATCAAATATCCATCCTTCATATGATCTTGTAGGAACCTAAAAACGTCACCCTCACACACCTAGAATATTATTGATTAAACTAGGAACATACAATCCCTCATCTAGCTCAAGAAGCTCTCATGGTAGCTTTCATAATGAGATAGAACCAATCCCACTCATTCATTACTTTAAATAGTCACCACACTCCACTTATTTGTCAAAATCATATCCTTTTATTGTAAAGAAATATGTAAAATCTCCACTATCCACATACTAGATGACAATAAGAACAATGTTAGTGGAAAGATGTGACACCGTAGATAAGGTTGTCTCTAATTTATATGCAAGATCATCAAATCCTATAGAATAGTACATATTCCTTGAAATATGCTTCTGCAACCACTTACCATTTCCCTTCTTCTCACAAATCTAAGAGATATAGTAACCAAACTTGTGGAACTTAAGTCACTTCACATTGATCGGATATTTCTTCCCATGGTTCAAATATTTCAAGTCTTCCTTCTACTTATGACCCTTCCTAGATCCTTCCATCTTTCCTTGTTTCCTTACCTTCCTATGAGGGATGGGTCTTAAGCTTCCTCGAGACTATTTGAAACCATTGAGATACTCTTGTCTCCTCCTTAATGAATTCATCCTGTAGTTTCTAAAAAGATGGAAATTTCTCACAACCAAAGTGATTCCGCAATGGAACAAATCCATTTAGAGTAATTCAAACTATCTCATTTACATAAATCTCTTCTCAAATGGAAAAAAGATTATCTCTAAAAGATATTATCTTCATCGGATAATTTACTATAGTAACATTATTGGTCATTTAAGTATCAATGAAATTGTTCTTCAAAATAATTTTATGAGAAACATTGACAATTTGGAACAATATTTTAAAGGAAAAAGACATATCCTTCACCATATTATTCTTTAATATGTGAGGGATCAAGTTATTCTTCATGAAATAAGGAATAATTTTCTTTACCTTGGTTGATTTCTTAGTATGTTTTTCCAATTCCTTAGGACTAGTGGGAGGTGTGATCTCCTTCTTGACAAGATACAACTATTCAACTTCCTCCTAGAGATTTTTGTGGCTTCACTTCCACCTTACAAATTTGGAGCACCTTCCAACATGTGACAATCATGGAGATGAAAATTGACCATCACTATAACCCCTAAATATCACTTGAACATATAAAACCAACTTTAAAGAATAAGAATACATCGCAATATCTCAAAAAAAAACTGACCAACTAACATAGTGGTGCACCTTAAGTATCTTATATAGAACAAGATATAGAGAGAATATATAGTGCATATAGTCACATGTATGAAGCACCCAAGGTGACTCAATCAAACTCTAACCTTAATCTACTCGAGTAGTGTGCCCTCTTTCAGCATAGAAGCACCAAAGATAACATGTCCCAACTATAGTTTTTAAATCTGATTTAGATTATAGACTTTATATTACTATTATTAATACGATATTAATGGAAATCTGCAATTTGCGAAGATTGTGTTTGCAATATGGATTATGTGATTTCTCTATGATCGATGTGGTTGACATTTATATATGTTGAAATCAAAGAGTTTATTATCACATGGAAATAATTTGAAGAAGAAGCCCCATGTTATTTTTTGAAACCAACATTTTAGACTACCAAATAATTGAGTCCATCTTCAGGGAGGAACTCATAATAGGAGAAAGCAATGAAGGATAAAGGGATTCAAAGCAATAAATAGATGGTCAAGGAAGAATAAACAATTGGAACTGGCCTATCCTTTCCCATTCCATTTAATTTTATTAATTAAAGGTTTCCAACTATTGCTTAGCTTTAAACAACCCTCTTTATTTAAAATATTCTCTCTTTTTTTCTATTTCCATGGCTTCTCTTATCCTCCTCTTGTTATAGTTTTCTTCCCTAGCAATAAGAGAATCTTTTTCAATGCAAACTTGATAAGAGGTATTGTGTGAATTCTCCACTAATGCATATTTTTTTATTCATCCATGGATAATGTCAGCAAAATATTCCTTGAGATGGGTTTTCAAAAAACCACATGTTTCTCCAATATAAACCTTACCACATGAACAAGGAACCTCATACACTCCTTTGTGATGTCTCTAATCCAACACATCTTTAGCAGATTCAACAAGCCCTCTGATAGAGTTTGGGGGGGAAGCAATGGTGATGCCTCTTTTTTTCAATATTTTTGTGAGATTATCAGTGGTTCCTTTGATATAAGGCAAGGTAATCATGGCGATATCAAAATATTTTCTGCGTTGATCGTCCTTATTGATTGATTTATTGATTTGTTTTTCATGGCAACCATTCCTCTTAAAAACCATTCTGAGTTGATCTAATTCATTCTTTAGGTGATCTGCATCTGAAATTCTTTTCGCTCTTGTAGAAAGCGTTCTAATGACACCCACCTTTTTCGCAGGGTGATGGTGAGAATTTGCATGAATATATCTATATGTGTGTGTGTCATTTCTATAAACCTGATATCCCAGCACCCCACCCTCTTTCTTGGTGAGAAGAACATCAAGAGAGGGAAGTTTTCCATCTTTTTCAATCTCAATAGTGAATTTTATATGCCAATATAAACTATTAAGGTGAGTAAGGAACTCATGCAACTTCTCTATCCCATGGTTCCATTTAGAAAAAATATCATCGACATACCTTTTCCATTCATCTGGGGTTACATGGAAAGAGTTAATGGCTTTCATTTCGAAATCAGCAATAACCGGAGACAAAGGAGATCCCATAGCCACACCATGAATATGCTCATAGATGCTACCATGATAAGAGAAAAAAGTAGACTTCAAACAAGTTCTTACCAAGATGCCAGTGTCGGCATTCAAAATTTCTTCGATGAAATCAATAGCCTCATCTATGGGAATCATTGTGTACAATGAGACAATGTCAAAGCTCACCAAGATGTCTTCTTTACTAACCTCAATGTTTTTAACCCAACCAAGAAAGGAAATGGAATTCTTGGCGAAGTAAGAAGTGTTTTCAGCCAGAGGAAGAAGTTTTTTGGATAAGAACTTGGTGAGTAGATAGGTCGGAGAGCCAATGGTATTCACAATAGGTCTTAGAGGTACTCCGTTTTTATAAATTTTTGGTAATCCATAGATTTGAGGTAAAATAGAATTTTTTGGGATCAACTTCTTCTTGGTGAAATTGTCGAAGGAAGAGTTTTTAATGACCTTGGAAGCTTCCCTCATAACCTTTTCACTTGGGTCATTATCAATCATTCTATAGCTACCACAAGCCAAGTTATCAAGAATTTTTCAATGGTAATCACATTCATTAAGGATAATAATAGCGTTCCATTTTTCATCCTTCGACATCTTAGTTGATTTGTTCTTTTTGAGTTTTATGAGCACTTCTCATTCTTCCTTGCTTATATTACAGGCTGGTATTTTTTAGTTCCTTAACATGACAACACAATCTTTTCTTACCTCTTCAACACACTCCAGCATTAGGTTTCAGATGGCATATTCAATATCGCAACTTATATATTTGAAGGAAATCCTTATAGGGATGATGGAAAAATTCAAACATTTCTTGAGAATGTTGAGTGAGGGAGCATCCAGCTTAAGAGCAGAAAGGTTAACCACATTCCTCTTATTTAGGTCATTACCATGTTTACCATCGTGGATATGGCAGTGAGCAATACCATTATCGACCTTATTACCACCTCCAACTGCGTTGTGATAAGATGTATCATCATATCCATAATCATCACCCTTGATCACCAGATGGATATCGTCGTGTTGTAACCCATAAACACCTTGACTAGAATCATGGAGGTCACCATTATCGATTTTATACATCTTGATTTTGGAGAAACATGACGTTCTTTGAAAACCCGTCTCAAGGAACATTCTGCTGACATTATCAATTGAAGAATAAAAAAGTTTGCATTAGTGGAGCATTCTCACAATACCTCTCGTCAAATTTCTATATGTTTTTTCTTTTGGTATCATTACCAAGTTATGGGGTAATAAAAGGATACATTATTTTATTTATAAATTGCAGACTGAGTTCTCGATGGCCATTTAGGAAGCTTGTTTTGGAAGATTAAGGTTTATGGATTTCTTAGTTTATGTATAAAAAGGTTGCATCCTATTTGTTTTTAAAATAAGAATGTGATCATTCTATTGTTGAGCTATTCTTTAGCTTGATTAGGTTGTCAATACTATGTTATTAAATGGTTTTCTGTGGAAAAACACCTAAGAGATTTATTAAAGGGAGAATAATATGGAATGGGAGAACTCAATTTCTGTGTTGTTGATTGTTTCTTTATTTTCGTTTTACATTGTTTACTATAGATATAACATAAGGAATTAAGTTTAGTTCTAAATTTGTAAATAGTCTATTTATAATTTACCTGGGTGTTTTGAAGGAAGGAAAATGGATGTTAATAGTTATGTGTGGTTTATAACTTCTATGCATCGATTACTTTTGTATCTTTTTGTCTATTACAGACAACTTGTACGGAACAAGTTTTAAGTTTGGATTTGTATATTAATATAGACAAGTCTACTAAAATAGGGATTATTAGCACCTCATAGGGTTTATTCTTTATCTTAACCTAATCGAAACTTACAACACTACTTTTTCTTGCAAATTAATTTAGGGATATATATACATATTATCAATTTATTTTATAGAGAATAGCAAATGAAAACAAAGTGTAATAATATTTCATATATAAAGAAGACTCATAGTACTAGGTTTTAACAACAATACATTTCTCAGTACATGTTGAGTAAAACTAATATCTAAATATTAACCAATATATTAACATAAAAATACTATAGTATGAAGAAGTTCTTCAGAAAAATAAAGCTAACTCCAAATCCTAGCTATATTATGAAATAGAGAAAATAATTCATTTTCTTAGAAATACTAACTTATAAAGCTATTTTCTAGTCCAATAAAATTATTGGAGAAATAGTGTCGAAACCCTAGTAATGCTAAATCATAAGAGAATTAAAATTTTTTCTTGCATTCAAAGCAAGATGCATAAGAACAAAATTTCATATACCAAAACTAAATATTCATGAAAGTTCTTTTCTTCAAAACTAAACAACTCAGACTGAAAGATAGGGTAAGATACATTAAAATCAACTGATAAACAAAGGAAAAATCAATACTTAGATAAACGTATCTGAAAAACCTTCAGGGAAGTTGATATGGGACTGCCCATTTCCACCCTACCATAAATATCTGCAACTGTTCATAGTCTTTCAACCCTTGGAGACATCACCCCCATGCTGAACCAAACTTAGTAGTAATCTAGACTTAGGGTTGTTTGATGTGAGGTTCTAGTCCTTAGGTAGATGATTCCATGATGTTCCCTTTACTCGGCATTCTGGATTTCCTTGTTTGTAAAAGCTTCATCTTTCAGGAATTTTCCCTTTCTAGGCCACACAGTTGGAATAAAAATACTCTTAGCACTCAGATAGAAATCCAAGTGAGACCTTTTGAGAAAAGTAGGTAGCTCTGCCTCTGCAAGATCCTGCATCTACCATTCATTCTTATCTTTTTATGATATTTTTAAAAGAGGGATTTCTCTCTGTTTCTAGTTCATAAATTATGATTAGAGAAGAAATTCAAAGGAGAGGATAAAAGAGTTATTTTCTATCAAAAAATTTATTATAGCCATCCTCAATGAAGAGTTAGTGCATAGAATGAAAACAAGTTCTAGGATTAGGAAGCAGTTAGGTTTTTTCTTTTATTTCCTCACAATTATGTCAATTCTTAATTATCAATATCTTATTTATATTTTCCCTTTTCAAACTTTAATTACTCTCATAATTCTTAAACCCCTAGTAAGCCTAGTCCCCTTTTTAAACTAGTTGTCCCATATCAATTTGCTAGAAGTATTAAAATAAAATTTCACCTTGCTTATATAAACTATCATAGTTCATGATGCCTTGCATCACTCATAGGTTCAAACCTATGACTTAACCAAAACATAGTTTATATACACAGTATGTTTAGGGGGAAATATTTACGATTTCACATCCCACCCCTCTTAAAAATAACATTGCCTGGTCTTTATTGATAAAAAAAGAAAAGGATATGCCTCTCTCGTAGCCTCCTCCTTTTCCCATGTATCTTCTTCAAGTCTGAAGTGATTCCATTTCACCTTCACCTGAATGATAGTTATGTTCCTGAGTCGCGTTTCCCTCCAGTCCAGTATACATTGTGTTTCTGCGGTCCAGTATACTTTGTGTTTCTGGCATAAATATTCCTTTAGGTTCCACCTGCAATAGGTTCCAACCAATAATATGTTTAGGATCAACAGACATTTATTTAAAAGAGGTAAATGGAATACATCATGGACTTTAATATGAGTTGGTAAGGCCATCTGGTATGCAACTGGGCCTATTTTTGCCAGAATTTTGAAAGTTCCACAATATCTTGGGGGCAATTTGTTGCATTTTCCCAATATGAGTGTGCTTATTTCTGCTTCGAACTTTAGGTACACATGATCACCTACCTTATACTCTTTATCTCTATGAAACTTATCAGAATAACCTTTTTGTCGATCCTGAGCTTCTTTTAAGTTCTTCTTTACCTCGTTAACCAAATTTTCCAAATCTAAATAAGCCAAATCAGCTCCTAACATAATCCCATCCACTGGGTCATCCCAAGTAAATGGGGTTCTACACTTTCTATCATATAAAACTTCAAAAGGTGACATCTTAGTAGAGTCCTAATAGCCATTATTATAAGCAAATTCATCCAAATGCAGATAATCCCCCCATTTTGAAGGATTTTGCATAACATGCATTCTTAACATGTATTAAAGGATTTGGTTAACACGTTCTGTATGTCCATCATTTTGTGGATGGTAGGTGGTGGTAAAACTCAATTGAGTATCTAAACCTAGAAATAGTGTCCTCCAAAAATTACATGTAAACTTAGAATCTCTATTAGATATGATTGTTTTTGGGAATCCATGCAATTTGAAAATATCTCGCAGAAAAATTTCAGCGATGTTAAATGCTTTATAAATCGACTTTACTGGAATGAAGTGCGCATATTTTGATAGCCCATCTACCACTATCATGATAGAGTCATTTTGTTTTCTGCTTTTTGGTAAACCTATTATGAAATCCATACTGATTACTTCTCATTTCCACTTTGGTATAGGTAAGAGTTGTAGCATACCAGTAGGGTGTTGATGTTTAGTTTTAATGTGCTGACATTCTAGACATCTAGATATGAATTCATCTATATCAATTCTCATTTTTTGCCAAAAATAATGATTCTTAATTGTTTTAATTATCTTTTGATATCCAGGATGTCCTGAGTGTGGTTTATTGTAAAATTATGTTAAAATATATTGATGAATATCTGATTTTTTAAGAATGTACAACCTACCTTTTGACTAGAGATACCCTTTTTCATCAATTAAATATCCTTTTTGTTGTGATTCTTTACTATTTTTCTGCAATTTTGTTCTAATTTCAGCATAAAATGGATCATTTTCCAGTGCTTCTCTAATTTCTGGTTTTAAGTTTTCTGTTGTTTTTTACTGAAGGAAATCTTAGGAAGAAGGTGGACTTTCCTCCTCAAGGAATATACAACCTTATTTTCCCTACCTTTTATATGTATTAATTCAAAATCATATTCACTGATGAACGCTAACCATCATTCTTGCATAGCATTTAATTTAGGTTGTTCAAAAATATATTTCAGACTCGCATTTTCTTTTTTTAACAAAAAATTCTTCCCCATAAGGTAGTTTCTCCGCATCCTTAAGGAATGTATGATAGAATCCAGTTCCCGGTCATGAGTTGCATAGTTTTTCTCACAATATTTTAGTTTTCGGGATTCATATGCAATTACACAGTCATCCTTTAATAACACACCCCCTAAACCTTCCTTTCATCCATTAGTACATAATACAAAATCTTTATCCATGTCAGCTACTTTTAACATAGGTGCTCTTTTCAGCAATTCTTTAATTTTTCTGAAACTAACCTCACAATTTTCATTCCAAATGAATTTAACTTCTTTCTTTTGCAAAGAAGTAATAGGGAAATCAAGTTTAGAAAAAAATGCTATGAACTTTCAATAATCTCCAACTAAACCCATGAAGCTGTTAGATTTTTAACATTAAGATAGCATTACATTAGGATCTTTAACTGAGAGAATAACAATTACATCAATCAAACACAAGAGACAATGAACATAGTGTTTTTCCTTAGGTAAACCATAAATGGAGAAAACCCCACAACTTCCTCAGAGATAGAATCAACACCAAAGTAAAATCCAAAAACAATAAGATGATCTCCAGACAACAGTAACCTTCTTTCTTCCTAGCCCCAGTGTCTTCTTCTTCCTCAGCTATGTGCTACAACTGAGTGTGAGTGAGTGTATGATAAATAGAGAGGCTAGCTCTCTATTTATACTTATTCCTGACTTGAATAAACCCTACTAGGGCCAACTTCACTAGGTGAGTCTAACAACCCTAGTGCCCCGGAACTGCAGGGACTTTTACACTTAGACAATAGGAGGGTTACCCACATTGACTTGACATGACTTGTTTACATTATAGAAACTCTCGATAGGAAAATCGAGGCATGACATGACTCAATTACATTACAAATACATCCTGGAATAAACATCAAGTTACAATACATAATAAATACAACTGAATACATTCTGAAGTTACAATTACATCAACACTCCCTCTTAACTAGGAAGGTATTCTCTTGACACAATTTATCAGCACAGGTATTCTTCTCTGTATCATCTAGATCATCATCGAGTCCTTTTCATCTTCACCTTCAAGTCATCTTCACCTGGATCTGGATCATCACTCGATCTGAATCATCATCACTAGATCTGGATCATCATCACTCGATCTGGATCATAACTCAATATGGATCATCACTTGATCTGGATCATCACTCGATCTGGATCATCATCATTGGATCTAGATCATCACTCGATCTAGATCATCATCATTGGATCTAGATCATCACTCAATCTGGATCATCACTGCTGGATCATCATCACTGGATCATCACGGGTGCTATCTCATGATTCTTCTCATCATAGGAAGTTCTACAGAGCCAGCCCTTTTTCATGTGGGTTGTAGGCCTAGCCTCCATGTAGGTCTTCTTCAGCACTTATATCTGACCCTAAGTTAGAATGGCCCACCCAACACTTATATCTGATCATGTAGGAACCAATCCTATAATCATATCAGAAAGGCACACCCAGTACTCACATCTGACCATGTGGGAACACATCCCACAACCCTGTCAAAAAGGCCCAGCACTCACATTTGACCATGCGAGGAACCAATCCAACATACATGTCAAAAAGGCTCTGCACTTACATTCAACCATGCGAGGAACCAATCCAACATATATGTTCGAAAAGGCTCTGCACTTACATTCGAACATGTGAGGAACCAATCCAACATACATGTTCAAAAAGGATCTGCACTTACATCTGCCCATGAGAGGAACCAATCTAGCATACATGTTAGAAGGGCTTTGTACTCACATTTGATCATGTAGGAACCAATACTACAATCACATCAGAATGGCCCTTAGTCCTAGACTGAGCTTTCCTGGTAACTGAACAGGTGCCTCCATTCCAAGAATGGCATTCAGCGCTTACTTCTGATAATGTAGGAACCAATCCTACAGTCACATCAGAATGGATTAGCACTCATATCTGACATGGAAGGAACCAATCCTCTCACCATGACAGAATGGCTTAGCCCTTACATCTGACCATGGAAGGAACCAATCCTCTCACCATGTCAGAATGGCTCTAGGTCTCATCATTTCCCCTTGGAGGGAACCTCGATCTGGAGAACACCAAGCTTCTCCCTGAAGTACTCAAACTTCACCTTAGCTAATGGATTTGTCAGCACATCAGCTATCGGTTCTTCTGTTGCAACATACTGGAGCTTCACTGCTCCCCTCTGCACGATATCCCTCATATAGTGATACTTGATCTCGATATGCTTCGACTTGCCATGGAACACTGGATTCTCTGACAACTTCACGCAACTCTGGTTGTTACAATGTATACAAGTAGCATCCATCTAGAGATGAAATAAATTAGACAGTAGCTTCCTCAGCCATACTGCCTCACAACTAGCTGAACAAGCTGCCACATACTCTGCTTCAGCTGTACTTAGTGCCACACAGGATTTCTTCCTGCTAAACCAAGAGATCACACCTGATCCCATACTAAAGCAACACCCTGAAGTGCTCTTCCTATCGATGGCACTGCCTGCCCAATCTGAATCAACATAACCCTCCAGGTTAATCTTCTGATTCACCTCATACTTGAGCCCATAATCAATTGTACCCTTTAGGTACCTTAGAATATGCTTGAAGGGTACCTTAGAATATGCTTTGCAGCAATCAAATGAACATGTCTCGGATCTGTTAGGAATTGGCTCAAGGTATTCATAGCAAAGCAAATGTTTGATCTCGTGTTCGTTAGGTACATTAAGGACCCAATCATCTAACGATACATCGTGGCATCAACCGCTTCTGATGAAGCATCACTCAATAGCTTCAGGTTCGATGCCATAGGTGTGGTCATGGCCTTGTAGTCCATCATCCCAAACCTCTTCAGGATCTCTACTGCATACTTCCCTTGTCCAAGGGAGATTCCATCCGCATTCTGCCACACCTCCATGCCTAGAAAATAGTGCATCATACCCAAGTCCTTCATCTTGAACTCAACAGCAAGCTTTCTCTTCATGTCAGCAATCAACCCATCCATACCTATTACAAACAGATCATCTACATATAGTAGGAGAATCACTGGGTTGCCATCTTCAACCTTGTAGTAAAGGTTGGAATCTGCTTTACTCTTGGTAAAGCCCAAACTGGATAGAAAGCTGTCAATTATTTCGTACCATGTCATGGGTGCCTGTTTCAAACCATACAGGGCTTTCTTCAATTTACACACATGAGACTCCCTTTCATCTGTCTCAAAACCGAGTGGCTGCTCTATGCACACTTCCTCTTCCACTACACCATTCAAGAAAGTAGTCTTGACATCCATTTGGTGTATCTTCCATTTCATCACTGCAGCTAGAGTAAGTACTGATCTGATGGAAGTGTATCTGGCTACAGGTGCAAAGGTTTCTTCATAATCTATTCCTTCTTTCTGTGAGAAGCCACGAGCCACAAATATTTCCTTATATTTCTCTATGCTACAATCTGTAGCATGCTTGATCTTGTAGATCCATTTGGAAGTTACAATCGACTTCTCTTCTGGTCTTGGGACAACATCCCAAACATCGTTCTTCATGATTGATTGATACTCTTCGATCATAGCATCCTTCCATTATTTCCATTCTGTCGCTTCTTCATAATTGGAAGGTTCTTTATTGATAAAGTCACATAGTAAAGCTAGATATCTGGAGCAGGATCTGGTTCTCTTTCTTTCTCTATGATTCTCTTCTGGAGCCCCATATCTTTCCGCACCTTGGATAGCTTCTCATACCCAAGCAGGTTTTCTCTTGTGAGGATTCTTCTCTTGAAGTGGTTCTATAGGTTCTTGAGGTTCTTCAAATTCTCGATCTTCTTCTTGAGTTTCTTCGTTCATTGTTCTATCATGAATTCTGGGTGCTTATGTTTCTTCAGGTTCTTCAGTAGGTCTCTTTCTGGATTTGTTGTAAGCTGTGTCTTCATCAAATTTTACATCCCTACTGATGTCGATCTTCTTGAATCCTGAGAAATATATCCTGTAAGCGTTCGAGCTTTAATAGTATCCCACAAATATACCCTTCTTTCCTGGAGGATCTAATTTTGTTCTCTTCTCTTTTGGAATGTGTATGTACATTGGACAGCTAAATATTCTGAGATGGCTGACTTCTGGTTTCTTGCTGGAAAATACTTCTTCAGGTGTCTTGTTCTTGGGTACTCTGTCTGGAGTACTGTTCTGTACATACACCGTCGTTCTAGTAGCTTCTGCCCATAGATGCATGGGAAGATATTGATCATGAAGCATTTCTCTTGTAGCTTCCATGATAGTTCTATTCTTCCTTTCTGCAACCCCATTCTATTGTGGATTATATGGAGTGGATAACTCGCTCTTAATCCCTAATTCTTTGCATAAGTCTTTGAATTCATTTGATGTGAATTCTCCACCATTATCTGATTGAAAGGTCTCGATCTTATTTTCTATGTGGTTCTCGATCAAGGCTTTGAATTCCCTGAACTTGCTGAAAACTTCATCTTTGTTCTTCATGAATTAAATCCATGTCTTCCTACAAAAGTCATCAATGAAAGAAACATAGTATACATACCTGCTTAGTGAACTTGATGACATTGGTCTGCATACATCGGAGTGGATTATTTCCAAGATTCCTTTTGCCTTGCTTTTGCTACTTGGAAATGTCTTCTTTGTCTTCTTTCCTTTTGCACACCCTTTGCAAACCCCTTCATGTTTTGCTTGAATTTCTGGAAGACCTTCAATAGATTTTCTTGCAAGTGGTAGTGCTCTGTAGTGCACATGTGCAAGCCTTCTGTGCCAAAGTTCATTTAGCTCTACTGTGTCATGGACCAAAGCTTGTTCTGGATGGCCCTTCAATTTGTATAATCCTCCTTCTTGTTCTCCAATTACTATTGCATCGTCAATAGTATTTCCTCTTGACCACATGAGGACTTGGCCATCTACAAATTAAACCCTCATGCATTTTGCATCCAGTTCCGATATGGAGAGAAGATTCTTCTTTAGTCCTGGTACAAACAAGACAGTCTTCATTTTCATAGACTTTCCAGAGTCTAGCTTGTAGGAGGATTCACCACTACCTTTTATGGGATATTGGTAGTCATCCCCAAGTTTCACCTTATGGGTTTAATTATGTTTGGATAGTTTCCAAAAAGATTCCTTGAAACCTGTCATGTGTTTGGAAGCCCCACTATCAATAAGCCAATCTTTGCTTCCATGAATGACAGTTCCCGTGAGAGTGGAGATCAGAACATATTCTTCTTCACTTGAAGAGTCTTCACTTTCTTTTTTTACTCTCTTTTTGGGAGGATCATCATCCTCATCAGTGTGGGCATGATGTCTTCTTTTGGAGTTCTTCTTCTTCTTGGATCCATTCTTATTCATGCGACAATTTCTAGCAAAGTGTCCTATTCCATCGCATGTATAACATCTGTGTTTGGATGAATTTTTCTGATGAGAATGCTTACCTTGGTGATGATGCTTTTCCCTTCTTCCTTTCTTGGAGTGTACTGTGAGTGCTTGATCTTCACTTTCAATATTTTCTTCTCGAGCTACTATTCGAGCTTCTTCTTGTGAACATTCTTCCCACAGTATACTGAACTTGACTAACTTCTTCCTACCACAGATTCCTTGGATGAAAGAATCCCACGGCCTAGGGAGACCATTCAATGTTGTCATCACAATTTTTGCATTCTCCACTTCTTCATCTACTGCTTCAAGTTTTTCTTTGATCTGGGAGACCCTTGTGAAGTATGACTAGATGGTCTCCTCATTCTGGCTCTTTACATTCTTCAACCGGTTCCTTAGAGTCATCTTCCGGTTGATGTTCTTCCCTTCAAATAGTTTGGTTAGGGAATCAAACATAGCTTTAGGTGTCTTGAGGGAGGACACCTATGGTATGAGGTGATCCTTGATTGAATCAGCAATAACCAACTTCTTCTTATGTAAGGCCTTAGCCTCATCTTCCTCTGGAACTGGAACCTCCTAACTGATATAGGAGTCCAACTCATTTTCTTCTAGGACCAAGGAGATCCTATACTTCCAGGCTCAAAAGTTATCAGCTCCCTCAAGCTTTTCATCAAGCTTGGTATGATGAGACATCTTAAATAAGAACCTCAAATGGAAATACAAAAGATTTAGATCTTACCAGGTCAAGATGTCGGATCTAGATTTGGAGCTAAAATTCTGCAATGCTGGTTCATGAGCAGATTAGGGTTTTGCTTTTCTAGAGTTCTGTCCAACCAAATGCTTTGATCTTGATCCCTAAATTCGATTTTTAGGAGGAGATCAATCCAGGCCTGGGCTCACTGAAAAATTCCACTTCTGTGAAAAGCCCTAATTTTCGGCAGCAGTGTCAAGTCCAAAACTGAAAAACCTCAGAATTGGATTTTGCTTCGACAGAAAGATGAACCCTATGGAGGAGAGTTATTCCAACCTTCTTTTGCTGAAAATCTGTGGAGAGAGATCCACAAAGTAGGAAGCCCTATTTCCCGCAGCTGCACGGTGTCTTCTTCTCAGGTTAGCTCTAGTACCATGTTATATTTTTAACATTAAGCTAGCATTACATTAGGATCTTTAACTGAGAGAATAACAAGCACATCAATCAAACACAAGAGACAATGAACACAATGTTTTTCCTCGTGGAAACCATAAATGGAGAAAACCCCGCAACTTCCTTAGAGATAGAATCAGCACCAAAGTAAAACCCAAAAACAGTAAGATGATCTCCCGACAGCAGTAACCTTCTTTCTTCCTAATCCTGATGTCTTCTTCTTCCTTAGCTATGCACTACAACTGAGTGTGAGTGAGTGTATGATAAATAGACAAGCTGGCTCTATATTTATACTAATTCTTGACTTGACTAAACCCTACTAGGCCGACTTCACTAGGTGATTCTAACAACCCTAGTGCCCTAGAACTCTGGGGACTTTTACCCTTAGACAATAGGAGGGTTACCCACATTGACTTGACATGAATTGTTTACATTATAGAAACTCCTGATAGGAACATCAAGGCATGACATGACTCAAGTACATTACAAATACATCTTGGAATAAACATCGGGTTACAATACATAAGAAATACAAGTGAATACATTCCGAAGTTACAATTACATCAACAGAAGCATCTTACACCTGAGACATTCTGCGGAGTAGGCCATTCCATTATTGACTTGATCTTTTAGGGATCTACTACTATACCTTCTTTAGATATAATATTCCCAAGTTAGTTAATTTATTTCTTGAATAAATCACATTTAGAGAACTTGGTATAAAGCTGATGTTCTCACAGGGTTTGTAAAACTATCTTCAAATGTTCAACGTGTTCTTGTTCATTTGTTTGAGTAGATAATAATGCCATCTATGAAAACTAAAACAAACTTGTCTAAATACTAGATGAATATGTTGTTCATCAAACACACAAAAGTTGTGGGTGCATTGGTCAGACCAAAAGGCATCACCACAAATTCATATTACCAATACCTAGTTCTGAAAACACTTTTTTCACTATCCTCTTCTCGAATCCTTACATGGTGATATACTGATCTTAAATATATCTTGGAGAATATTTTATCCTTTCCGACTTGATCAAACAAGTCATCAATTCTAGGGAGTGGGTATTTATTTTTGGTAGTCAAATTATTAAGTTGATCTTTACACATTCTCATAGTCCCATCTTTCTTTTTCACAAAGATAATCGGGGATCTCCAAGGTGATACAATTTTCCTAATGTATCCTTTCTCAACTAATTCATGTAGTTGGATTCTTAACTCTACCAATTCTGAAGAACTCATTCGATAGGGCGCTTTGGATATCAGTATTGCCCAATTTCTAAGGCATTAGACCTAGGGTTTTTGGCTTACTTAACACCCTGCTAATGCATAAATGTTCCATGTACAGTGATATGAAATCATTTAATTAACCCATGACCTAGAGTTTATTTAATGCATAAGACATGGAGGTGGTTCGAATGT
>LPNX010805161.1:601861-621557 GCA_001517045.1 Pseudotsuga menziesii
AGAATACATTGTGTCAATGGTGATTTATGGTGATTCCTCCAAGTCTGTGCTGCCCCATGTGATGGCATTAACTCACTGCAACCACTAGCATAGTGGGGACAGGTGTTTAACATGCATGTTGGTTTCTAATCTGGACGTTGTATTTAATAATTGGTACTTTCCTCAATTTTCAACAACTGACCTTTTCCCTTTGATTTGTTTGTGGGTTTACCAAACTCATTATTGAGTTAGGTTTTGGTTCTTCCATGCCCGATCTTGGCTCCTTCGGGAATCAGTATGTTATAGCCGGGTTGGAAGCTAAGAAGGACATTGGTTAAATTATTTTGAAGGTGTAATGTGAATAAGCAATGGCCTTACCCCTTCGGAGCTTGTATTTCCTTTCCGCATGTTAATGTTTTTTGGGTCACCATTGTACAATTGTATGGGCCTCTTTTAAATATGGTCGTGGATACAATGGCTTGAAGGATCGAATCATGGCTCTAATTCAATGATATTATAAGTAAGAATTGTTTGATTTTTGTATTAATAGTTTCTATTACGCAGCAGTGTTTAATTCTTATGGTTTCTAAGTCTATTCCTTGCAAAAATTGAAAAATAACCTAACCCAGCTCGATGTATGAACCAGTCGCTTGGTCGGAGGGTTTTGGCTTCCATTCTCTCCGGTAAGCCACCAAACCTAGTTCTCATTCCAAGGAAATGAGAGGGTAAAAGGAAATAGTCCTGTGGAGGATCATGTGTTGGGTTCATTTTTCAATGCAATGATTTGATTTGTCTTCCTCTATTGACCATATGGTGTTTCTGCTCAACATAATTTGTTTCCTTTAATTCCTTAAAGGCTTTGGATGGTTGAGGGTTTCTCTCTCTCTATTCGCATGAGTCTTATGACTTTAATGGTCGAATATTTTAGGGTTTTGAAAGTATAAGTATATACCTATATAAGTATGGATTGCAAAGGGTTTTTAAGTCCCTTTCTCTCTGTTTGCAAGGATATGGTCACTATTAAGTTCAGGGTTTATATATATATATATATATATATATATATATATGATCTGGGTTTTAATTCCAATTTTGATTACAGAGTTTATATTATTATCATTAATACGATATGAATGGAAATAATGCAATGTGCAAATATTGTGTTTGCAATATGGGTTATGTGATTTCTCTATGCTCAGTGTGGTTGACATCTATGTATGTTTGTATTTTTGGTATCATTACCAACTTATTGGGTGGCATAAGGATACATTATTTTATTTATAAATTGCAGACCGATTTCTCCATGACCATTTAGGCGGCTTGTCTTGGAAGATTAAGGTTATGGATTTCTCAGTTTATGTATAAAGTGGTTACATCCTATTTGTTTTTAAAATAGGAATGTGAACATTATGTTTTCGAGCTATTCTTTAGCCCGATTATGTTGCCAATACTATGCTATTAAATGGTAGTATGTGGAGAAAGACCTGAGAGATTTATTAAAGGGAGAATAATATGGAATGGGAGAACTCAATCTATGTGTAATCTATTGTTTCTTTATTTTTTTGTTTTACTCTGTTTACTATAGATATCACGTAAGGGATTAGTTTTAATTATGAATTTGTAAATAATCCATTTTATAATTACCTTGGGTATTTTGAAGGAAGGTGGATGAATGTTATTAGTTATGTGTGGTTTATAACTTCTATGTATCGATTATTTTGTATCTTTCTGTCTATTACATACAAGTTGTATGGAAATAGGTTTAAGTTTGGATTTGTATATTATTATAGACAAGTCTATTAAAATAGGGATTATTAGCACCTCTTAAGGTTAGTCTTTATATTAATCTAATCGAAACTTACAACGATAATTTTCTTCGTGCAAATTAATTTAGGGATATGTACATATTATCATTTTTTATTTTACCAATCATAGAAAATGAAAAAAAAATTGTATGAATATAACATATATAAAAATACTCCTATTACTAGGTTTTAACAACAATACATGTTGAGTAAAACTAATATCTAAATATTAAACAATCTATTAACATAAAATTACTATAATATGAAGAAGTTGTTCATACAAATAAAGCTAATTCCAAACCCTACCTATATTATGAAACATAGAAAATAATTCCTTTTCTTAGAAATACTAACTTATAAAGCAATTTTCCAGGCCAATAAAATTGTTGGAGAAATATTGTCAAAACCCTAGTAATGCTAAAACATAAAAGAATTAAAATATTTTCTTGCATTCCAAGAAAGCTACATAATACAAAAAATTAATAAAATAGAACTGAATATTCATGAAAGTTATTTTCTTCAAAACTAAATAACTCAATCTGAAAGTTAGGGTAAGATACATTAAAATCAACTGATAAACAAAGGAAAAACCAATACTTACATAAACGTATCTTAAAAACCTTCCGGAAACTTGATATGGTACTTACCAGTTCCACCCTACCATAGATATTTGCAATTTTTCATAGTATTTCAACCCTTGCAGACATCACCCCCAAGTTGAACCAAGATTACTAGTAATCTAGACTTAGGGTTGTTTGATGTGAGGTTCTTGTCCTTAGGTAGATGTTGCCATTAGGTTCCCTTTACTCATCATTTTGGATTTCCTTGTTTGTAAAAGGTTCCTCTTTCAAGAATTTTCTTTTTCCAGACCACAAATTTGGAATAAAATAACTCCGAGTACGTAGATAGAAATCCAGGACAGACCTTTTGAGGCAAGTAGGTAACTATGCCTCTACAAGCTCCTCCATCTACCATTCATTATTATCTTCTTTTGATATTTTTAAAAGAGGGATTTCTCACTGTTTCTGGTTCATAAATTATGATCTAAGAAGAAATTCAAAGGAGAGGATAAAAGAGTTATTTTCTATCAGAAAATTGATCATATCCATCCTCGATGAGGAGTCAGTCCATAGAATAAAAAGAAGTTCTAAGATCAGGAAGTAGTTAGGGTTTTTCTTTTATTTCCTTGCAATTATGTAAATTCTTAATTATCAATATCTTATTTATCTTTTCCCTTTTTAAACTGTAATTACTCTCATAAGTCTTAAACCCCTAGTAAGCTTGGCCCCCTTTTTAAAGTAGTTGTCCCATATCAAGTTGCTAGAAGTATTAAAATAAATTTTCACTTTGCTTATATAAAGTATCATAGTTCATGATGCCTTGCATCACTCGTAGGTTCAAACCCATTACTTAACCAAAACATAGTTTATATACATAGTATGTTTAGGGGAATTTTTTTAGGATGTCACAACTAGTGTTGCATCCACATACACACTTCCCTCTCTCTGTGGCCACACACAAGATCTAAGAAAAGTGAAATAGGAGTGCCAATATTATTCAAGAATACTATTGAGCAACAATGTTAAAAATATAACAACGTTTTCTCTAGGGGCATGATTGAGAATCATATTAGTACCTTTGCACATGTTTTCATAATTATCAAGTCACCTTGCATTTGGTAGTGTATTTACATCATTTACTATTAAACAAATGATTATTTATGTGTTTGACTTTAATAAATTTAATTGCATAATGAAGGACTATACTTTGTACCATTGTCCTCAATTTATTCATAGATGGGACATCTTTTATTTAATATTAACTTTCACCATTGGTTTCTAGGATAGTTTCTTCTCAAGCCCAATTCCAACACATTGATTTTCTTGTAGATATTTGTACTTGGTAGAAATGTTTCAAGATCTAGTTGTCCCACACCTTACATAGTTTTTTCACGAGGCTAGCATGTTTAACTCCATCACACTATTATAGGCTCAATAAACTAGATTTTGTAGGTTTCTCTAAGAACTATTATTCAAGTACATGAGTATTGAAGACCAGTGCAACAAAATTATATTAAAGACTTTGTTTTGATCTATATGTAGTACCATCTCATGGATATTTTTAGTTCAAATTGTATGCTATTTGTGATTCATAAAGGATGGCATATTAATATATTTCAATACATGGATAACTAATGAACTAATGATTCATTATTAAATTCAATGTTTGCAATAGAAATAGTATTGACATAACTTCTACATGAACATGGAAATGCCTAACTCATATAAGATGATTATTTTGTAAAATAGTGTATTTTTTGTATGTGTGTAGATGATTTCCTCTCTCTCTCTTTCTCTCTCTCTCTTTCTCTCTCTCTCTCTCTCTCACACACACACAATCAACAAAACCTTTATGAATTCAACCATATGTTACACTAAGGATCTCATCCATCTAGTGAAATTTGTAATCCATGTTTTTTTCAAATAAGGAAAAATCACATTTTAAATGAAAAGTATCTAGAGGTCCACCCCTAAGACATTTTCTAAACTCTATAGTCCCAATATATTATAATATGCACTCAAGAATATATGGAATAATTTCTACACATTCAAGTTAGGATTGTACATTTTGGAATTACGAATGTACCAGGTTTTCCATAACGCTTATATAATCTAAACAAAAATGAATAATATTTATTTAAGTTAGTGAGGGAGAGAAGAAGTGTACCAACCCAACTATAATTCGTTCTTGTTTCCTTCAACATCAACCAAATAAGAAACACTCATCAATACATGCTCACTTCAAGATCTACTTTCAAGAAAGCATTCAACACCTTAGACATTGTTTGAAAAGTCAAAAATGTGTCATTAATCAATTGTTCAAGAATAAATAGGTCAAAATAATACATTTACACATGTTGAAGCCTTAGTTGTGTATGTGGATGAAAAGGGTGTCTAAGGCCTACAACACACGGAGAAAACCCAGCTAAAGGCTTCAAACAATCCCATGCAGGTGTTGCTTTATCTTCGAGTTGTTTAAAGAAGTGATCTCCCACGGATATTTCAATAGCCTCAACTGGATTTTGAAAGTTTGATCCATAGAGGATCTGTTTCCTAGACTAGAAAACAAGATGGGTGATAAGAAGAAAAGAAAAACCAGATCTAACTATGAAAGTAATCCTGATCTAAACCTAAGCTACCGAAAGAGAATAGTTGATTTGATTTACAGATAATCCTGAGATATTTGAATAACAAGTAATTCACCACATTGACAAAAATTCAAATGAGATGATAAACTCCTTACTTAAATCACAATATTTTAATGAAAATTAAAGGAAAGTAACTCAAGATTAAATCATTCAAGATAACCTGCATATACGTATGTTGATTAAAAAACCAACATTTCTTTGTTGTAAATATTTTACTATTCCGTCACTTGCAGAAATAGATAAGGACAGTTAAAGAATAAATTCCTTAAAGCTTTGCCAATGCATTAATTAATAACAGAGAGAAATCTAGATTATAAATGAACGCATTCATCAATTGCAAGTACATCACAACATTTTCTGACCAATCGAAACAAGGAAAATTGAGATCTGTCAAAGAAATTCAATCAAAAAATAGACAAGAGATAAGAAATAACAGTGTTGTATTATTCAAATTTTTGCAATAAATTACATAAACCTTAAGAAAAATAGAGGTGTTAAGTCTCCTATACCAATCCTTCCTTCTCCAAAAGTCCAAAAAGTCCCCATGATACATTGAAGAACTACCTCTTAAATAGTTATTACAAATAATAAATCTCCCTCAAAAGGGGATCAAAGAACCTAAACAAAACTAAAATCCCATAAAATTTCTCCATATTTTCCATATCTGTAACAATTCCTCAATGTCAAGATAACTGACAGATTCAATGCCAAGTTGAGCATTGCATTTGTGATCTTCAATTTCATTTTTAGCCAGTTTATGCCAAAAACAAATAAAGATATGGATCTTTCCTTCTACTGTGAATGGTTCTTTAATCAAACGATCTACATCATCTATGCTGACATGATCAAGCTCCTTGATATTCTCTTCCTCTTCCTCCCTTCGCTGCTCCACTTGTTCAATCATTAATCCTAGTGGACATGCTATCTCAATAAGTACCATTGTAGGAAAAGATAATTCATCCATAAGGTTGTCTACAACATACCACCTTCTGCTACAAATGGCTTGTGCCTTCTTTATGGCTTCAGCGATTGTTTCATCTAAATCTTCCCAGGCTCTTAATATAGTCCTGATTTTCTTAAACTGGAAGTTAGTGAGAAAGGTGAAATTATCTGTCTTATCTTTCATATACCTTTTCCAGTATGTGACCTCATCATAAGCCTTTGAAGCTTCTTGCCTCTTTTCAACCAGATATTCTAGAACAACAGACAGTTTATCAAAAGTCATATGAGTTTCAAAAATGTTATCCAAGGTTTTAAATAACTCACTAACTAAATCATGGTGTTCCCTCTTAGTCCAAATAGCTAGCTCCTTGAATTCTTCCTGAGAAAAGTTAGAAAACGAAGATGAAGTTGCACTTACATTTGCATCTTCATATTGTTTTTCTAACAAATCTATCTTATGTACAAAAGTGGCATTAGTGGTCTTTTCTCTGTGTAGCTCATCATGAAGGGAAGCGTTCTTCACTTGTAGTTCATCATACTTGTTCTGTTGTTGTCTCTTGAGTTGTTCCAGTTCCTCCTTCAATCTGACAATTTCTACCTTATTCTTGTCGAATTCCATATTCAAAGTATTGACAGCATCAAAATTGGCACCTGTAAAAGCTCCTAAAACAGATGTAGCGTCTATGGCATCCACCTGCGGATCACCTGGCCGTTCATTCCATACAATTTAATTTGAACTAGATGTATCCATATCACTTTGATCCCTACTCCTCTTCTTCCCTCTCTTTACCACTGATTTATCAGCTTTACTATAATGATATTCTCCCATAGATATTACAAAGTCTTCATTGAATTCATCCCTCATCTCATCAATAGGGGGTATATTGATGCTTGTGGATATCAGAGAAGAGGTTTGAATCATAGTATGAGAGGGTATGGACTAATAATATGAGAAGTAAGTGGAGAGGAATCACTGATTTGGGTAAGAGTCGCTTCAGCATTTGAAGAATTGTCAGGAACAAAAGTTTCAATGGTTGAAACTTGCAGGGTGGTGGCTCTAAGTGATGATGGCAAGAGTGATGAGGTATTTTCATGAGTAGGAGATGATACTGAACTAAGAGAAGGAATATGCAGTGGAAATTTTAAAAATGGAGGTGTAGTGGATGATGGAATGGGCGTATGCATAGAAATAGGTGTAATATATTCGGGTAAACATGTGGCATCTTGATATAACTGAGACATAAAGGGTGTCACAGTAGAACCAGTAGACAATGAAGATAAGGCTATGATTGATGAGAGAGTAAAGCCAAAGATGATGGGAAAGGCAGGGAAAAAGGTTGTGATTGTGAGGGGGATGATGAAGATTTTCTATTGCTACCATTAAAAAAATTGACAAAATCCTGTAAATCATTAGCATTGCTAGCTTCTACAGTAACAGGCACAGGGGAAATTCTTTCATCCTCCTCTTCTGAATGATTCAAATCTATAGTAGAAGTAGGGATGGATGAAACTTGAACTTTAAATTTTTTTAAAGGATTCTCCTCAATATGGATTTGTTTAGATTGATATTTCTCAACAACAGTAGTCACCTGAGCAGCTTCAGCTGGTTCAGAAGTCGTAATTTCTTGAGTGTCTAGTGCCAAATTCATTCTGCTCAGCTTCTGTTTGATCTGCTTCGAAGTATGTAAATAGGATTTGACCTGCTGCTCAACATATGCTTGGGGAATTTCTTCCATGGGACCTTTCGCTTTATCTGCAGCTGAATTGGTTGCTATGGGTGAGTCTTTGGCTGCTTGAGCCTCCTTAGCTTCTTTGTCCTTTACCATCTTTTCTTGAATGTCTAATTCCATAGCCATGTAGTGCTGAACATTGTCCCTAATCTCCTTTAGGTATAGCAAGATGTGACTTTGTTCTTCTTTACTTTTATCCATTTCCAAAAATTTCAAGAAAGTATCAACCCCCAGATAGATGAATTCATGTGGAGCTTCTTCGTGAGTGTACCCTTCTTTGAAGTGATTCTACTTGAGGTGGAAATCAACAATCCCCTTGGGATCATGTTGCCTCTTACTAGCAAAACCCAGTTTGAGTGACACTATGTGGTCACTGAGTTTTGACACCCAGGTAGAGGTCGATATGCTCAACGATCCAAGAGTTACAGGAAATTTGGGTCAGACTTTCCTCTTGGGTGCTGCACATTTCTTATATATCCCTTCCGTTACCGTCTGAAATGAGATTTCTTGAAGAACCAACCTGTCAAACACGACCTTTGGCAACATATGACCAACATTGCTACCAAAGACTCTAATATATGTGAATGACTCACCAACATACCAATCTCCCATTGTGGCTATAAGGGTTTTGGCTTCAGGGGAGAATGCAGGAGCTTCCTTGTTGAAAATTAGGAAATAAACCTGGTCGAGGAAACTCTCACAGATGTCATAAAATATGGTTACATAATTGGTGTCCCATAGCTCCAAATGGTAAATGTGTATGGGTGGGGCTAGTAGTACCCAAATCCATCCCATATTTGGATAACTAAACTCAGCACAAAAAATATCCACAATGAAGGCGGAGAAGAAGAAGTTGGGCTTCTTCCTGGCAATAGCTTTCTGGAATTCTTGAATGGTAGTTTTAAGTTCTAGAGATAAGATTGAAGCCCAAGGGAGGGATTCGCATGTAGTTATGACATGATGGGAAATCAGAGCCCATTCTTCCTTGAAGTAAGAACAGTTGGGGAGACCATAGAGCCTGCACAACATTGTTGCAAGCAGGGAATAGTGTTCCTTGAACCATTCAATGGGATAAATCTCATCTTTTCTCTGGGAAAATTTACACAGTTCGACCATCCAGGACTTCAGTATTTGGTCAAAATTGTACCTGGACTTAGCAGCTTTAACAAAAACAGCATTAAGGAGCTGCTTAAAAGGTTTAAGAGGTTATATTTTTACAAAGGTTTCAGAACGAAAATTGGCCAGTTGCAATCCAGTACTAGTGTTAAAAGAACGATCCTTTGGATTGGCATGGTCAGTAATCCATCTAACTGCGTCATTATAAGGGAGAACGGTCGGTCTTGTAGCAATCATGTGGATGTCAGAATCCTTGATTCTCTCGTAAATAAGTTGGTCACCTTGAAAGTATGAAAGGTCATTGTTGTCAAAGATAGAGTAGATTCAGGACCAATATAATTGGTAAGTTTCGCTAACCTGACCACTGGTGTCAGAGAAGACACTGAAATTTGGGTCTTTGGTGAGCATATCTTTCTGGAGGTTTTTGCACCAGGAAATTGGAGGCATTTTGGAGGTTTTCATGTTCTGTTGGATGCATAAACCAGAAATTAAGACTAATTTATATAGGAACAATAGTAAGCAATTCAAATTTGGAAAGGTGACTCGATAACTAACATGAAACCAGAGTGAATAATGGTGAAATTGCTTGGTAAAAATCTGAAGTTAAATTCACGCAGCACAACAAGTTACAGTGGTAAAATAGTGAAGAAATCATGAATAAGACCGACATATATATAATTCGTGGGAAATAATTCAAACCGTAGGATGAGGATGAAAACAACGGTTAAGATTAGACTTTGTGGGATGCGGGATTAAATTGCAAAATCCAAATTTTATTCATCATTCTGTAACCCGCATTCCGCATTTTGTGGGATTCGGGGTGCGAGATCGCAAAACAGAAAAAGTTTATTCAAACCTCTCCGCATCCCGCATTCTGCACTTTGTGGGATGTAGGTTGTGGAAACATGCAAACCGAATGACATAACAAATGACAGCCCGCTCCCCGCATTCTGCACTTATGTGGGATGTTGGTTGCGATTTGACCAAAGCATATTTATCAAAAATATTTTACATCCCGCATTCCGCATTTGCGGGATGCGGGTTGCGGGATGAGGAAGTTCAAAACATTTGACTTAAAAAATCCCGCATTCTATAACTTGCAGGTTGCGGGGTGCAGGTTACGGAAATGCAAAACAATCCCAAACAAAACTAACTTTCCGCATTTTAAAATCATACAAATCAAGCATGGATTTTGGGAAATTTGGTTAAGTTAGAAACTCCCAGAAGTCAAGAAAAATGTAATAGAAGCCAACAGAAGTTAAAAAGGATCCTACTAAGTTACCTTTGTATGTGTGATTGGGATCCTGTGTAAGAATAACATGGGATATGTTGTACCTACAACAAATGGCGACTGGCTGGAAGAACCAATTATCTCTACAAAACAATAACCCTTTCCAATCAAACCTGTTAGTAGATAAATGATCAACTCAGAGATTACAGGAAATGTTAATATAAAATGCAACCAACACAGAATTTTTGAAGAATGATTAATCTGTTTCCACCCATGGTCATTTTAAAGATAATGCAACTCTGATTCAGATGGCAAAGAGGATTGGGATCACTCAGACTTAGGCTTACATAGGCATGCATTTTAGGTTGAACCTGTGATCAGAACTTAACAATTTTGGATCTCCAGTCACACGCCATTGAAATCATGATCTATTCCCCCCCCATTTTTTTTGAAACAACAATACTTATTGACATAGGACCATTGCCCCTTGTTCTAGTGATCAGTTCCATTCACAAACCCAACCTAGAAACTGAACAAGTCGGTTTGGGAAGGAGACCTCTTGTCTTCCAGTCATATGGATAAAAGCAATTATCATGGCTTGGGAACCATCTGGTGATAATTTCAGTCCAAAATCAAGTCCATGATCATAGTAAGGTTGGCCTTAGATAGGACCCCCTCATCCTTATGTACAATAGCATTTTTTTTGGGAATGACTGGGGTTTTATTTGTATATGGATTACAAGACACTACCATGGCTTGGTGTCCACATAATGGAAGCATTACTCATTGATGCTTTGCATATCATGAATGAGTTGACCTGTGATAGGATCTCTCATCTTCCAAAAAAATGGAAGCCACCTCCCCAAGTTATATGGCAAAGATGTCATTCCACTAATTACCTGTGAACCTAATGAGTTGGATCATGATGAGACTGCTCATCTTGCAATCCACATAATAAAATACATGGCCATGATTGAATTCCAAAAGAGTTAGACTGACCGGGTTAGAAGGATATGCTGCAGTGCTCTAATGATACCTCATACAAGACAAACCTTTTCTTCCATGATTTTCATCACCAAAGTAAAGCAGATAGAATATACTGACCGGGATGAGATTGCATTAATCTAAAATTATTTAATCATTGGTTATCATTCACATATAACAGATCCCGATACAAGTTAAGGAAAATAGAAATTGATGATTTTCTTAAGGCTAAGATTATTGAATATTGAGAAAGATTGATTGCCCATCATTTCCAGATGTGTAGAGATTACCAAAAGTCCACTAGTATCAAGCAAACATTCAAAAAAATAAAATAACACACCAAACCTATGTACATGGTTGAAGAATCTTTTCAAATGAAATACTTTTTGAGCAGGAAAACATTCACTGGATAGGTGTCAATGACCCCCTCTAGTGTTTGTAACCGAATAGTACTAGGACCAATCTTTTCTATAACAATGAATGGTCCCAGGCAAAGGCGTTGGAACTTGGTATACTCCTTGTTGTCTTTGTGTTGCTTGTCCCATCTCATCACTAAATATCCCACTAAAAAGTCTCTATCAGAGGAGGACTTATCGTCAAACCATTTTTTTACCAACTCTTGATGTTGATAGAATTTATTCTTGTCCTTCTCTCTATCCTCTTCTAGCTTGAGCAGAGAATCAATCCTCTGCTATAATGGGGAAGAGTCATTCTCTTGGATGGATTGCAATGAAGGGACAATGAGATTAGCCGGTAGAACTGCTTCCTTTCCATAAACTAGGAAATAAGGGGAGTTACCAATGGCTGCCTTTTGAGTGATTCGATCTTCCCAAAGAGCATTATAAAGTTGGGTATGCCAGTTTTTGTGATGTGAAGCCACTTTCTTTTTTAGGATGCTTATCAAGTTCTTGTTGGAGGATTCTGGAAGCCCATTTCCCTGAGGATAGTAGTTGGAAAAAAATTTAAGCTTGATCTGTTTCTCAAGGGCGTAGCTAGTCAGGTCAATGGATTGGAATTTTGACGCATTGTCAAAAACGAGATACTCAGGGGTGCCAAACTTGGTGATTATCTCGCTTTCAAGAAAGGAAATTACTTGGTTTGTGTTACACAGTATTAGAGGGACTGCTTCAACCCACCTTGTGAAATAATCAATGGCTGTCAAAATGCATTTGTGTTGTAAAGAGGATACAGGGTTGATAGATCCGACGAAATCTAATCCCCATCGCTGAAATGGGAACTGGACTGCTATGGGCTGCAAAGGGAAGGCATGTTTCTTGACTTTTCCAGCACACTTCTAGAAAGATTCACATCTTCTGACATATGAATGAGAATCTCTGAATAGGGTAGGCCAATAGTATCCTTCCTGGATGATTTTGTGAGCCATTGTATCACCTGAGAAATTCCCACCTGCAAGTCCTGCATGAAATTGAAAAAGGAAGTCATTAGTCTAGTCCTTTTCCAGGCATCTAAGAAAAAATCCATCATAGTTTTTTCTAAACAAAATATTATCAATAAGTTGATAAGGGGCTGATTTCAGCCTTAATTCTCTACATATTTTAGGATCAATGGTTTCAGGAGCAAACCCATTGTGAAGAAAGAACTTGATGTGATCATACCATTCAGATGTCACAGTTTCGAGCGCATTAACAAAACGTATAGGAGTAGCCTCTTCCTGTTCCCAGTCAATGTGTTGATATTCAGGATCATATGACTGGGCAGTGAGTTGACACAAACCTTATGCTATGACAATTTTCCCAGGTTTGATCTTCAGATCATACTCTTGTAGGGAGGTCATCTAGTGAGCTCTTTTTTCTCCCAACTCCTTTTGGACGAGGACATTGCGAATGATCGCATACGGGACAATCACCATAGTCCTTGACTTCAAAAGATAAGGTCTGTAATGTTTTACTGACTTGTATACCGTGTAGGCCTATTTGTCAACCTGGGAATAGTTGAGTTCGGTCCTTTGAATGTCGAACTCATGAAAGAACTAGGGATCTCACCGTCCTCATGATTTTTCTATGTTAGGATAGCTGCATAAGAAAAATCAGTATCAAAAGTATAAAGTATAAAATATTTACTAAAATCTGGAGACATAAGAGCAAGTGCTTCTGCTATGGCTTTCCGAATTTTAGTAAACACATTCTTCTCTTCATCGGACCACTTAAATGGTACATCCTTTTTAACTAAAAATTGCAGGGGTTTAACAACTTAGGAAAAATTTGGAACAAATCTATGAACGAAATTGATCTTACACAAGAATGATTGCATCGCCTTTTGGTAGTTAGGGAGGCCGATCTTGGAGATTGCTTTAGTGCGTTCTAGATCAATGATCATACCTTCCCTTGAGGTGATGAAACCAAACAACTTAACTTCAGTCACTGTGAAGCTGGAATTCTTGGGATTTAGGGAGATCCCAAATCTCCTGCATATTTCGAATACCTGTTTCAAAGCAGATAAATGATCTTGTCATTTTTTAGAGTAAATGGTAACATCATCTAAGTATACAATGAGAGAATTATGGATCAAGACCCTGAAAGCTATGTCCATAGCACTCTGGAGCGTGGCTCCTGTGTTTATTAGCACAAACGACATTCATCTGTATGCGAATGTTCCCCAAGGAGTTCAAAAGGTTGTTTTGAGTTGATCAACGGGGGAAACCAAGACTTGGTTGTAACCTAAAAACCATCTAACAGCGAGAACATCTCAAAATCCGGCTACTTTCTGCAAAATCTGCTCCATTGGAGGAGCAGGATAATTGTCTTTTTTAGAGGCCCGATTCAGGTTTTTGAAATCTACGCAGCGTCTGATTTCCCCATTCTTCTTCCGAACAGGTACAAAATTAGCGATCCACTGCATGTGCCTGACGAGAAATATGATCCTGGCCAAGAGCAGCTTGTCAAGCTATTTCTTGACAAAAGGCTCTAGACCGGGGTGCATTTTTCTTAGTTTCTGCTGATATGGCTTTACCTCACACTTCATGGGGATGTTATGGTCCATGACAGTAGTGTCGAAAGTCCCGAGTTCATCATATGTCTAGACAAAAATGTCTTTAAATTCCCCACATAGTTTAATAAAACTCCTTCTCTCATCACGGGAATAGTGAATTTCAAGATTAATAAAACGAGGTTCTTTCTCTGTTCCCAGTTTAACAGGTGAGTAATTCAGGGTCGAGCTCTGGGTCTTACAGTTGGTGGTCTGTCTAAATTTATCTTATAAGTCATAAAACTTCTCCAAACTGATGACAGACTTAGGGATGATATTGGAAGGGTCATATAGAGACTTCTCATGATCATCCTCGTCGATATCCATACCTTCGAAGGTGTTTTGGGATGACAGGAATTCTATTATTTGTTGGTCATCATCGAACACTTTCCAATTTGTGACATTGTCCAGTATAGAGGGTCTATACATCAATTCGATAGAGAAATTTTATGGAGACAAACCTTCGAGTGGGATTAGTCTAGATGCAGTATTGGCTAACATATCTACATCAAATTTCTGTGATCAGGAACAGATTTAATAGTAAATGATAAAAAGGAATTAGTCATATCATTGATTAATATTTGATAATTAATTAGGCATGGATACAAAAAATGTATTTGATTACGTACCTGTTTCACTGTGATTTTTGAGTCTCCTATGCATTCAATTGCTTTCGCTCCCATGTCGATAGCTTTCCTGAGTCCTTGGACTATTGCATCATACTCAGCCACGTTATTGGTACATTCAAATTCTAATCTGCATGCGATCATTGTTTTGATCCCTTTCAGAACAATAAGGACGCATCCCGCACCTGCTCCATCCTTGGACCTGGAGCCATAAAAAAACAAAGTCCAAATAATAGGATCAATTCTGAAGTTAGTATTTACATTATAGACATTATGAACAACAATGCTGGAGAATGGCACAGAAGTGAGATGAGTTATCTAATACTATTTCTGCACATTCTCTGCTGGCGAAACATCAGCACGTAGGTCTCCAAAGAAGGTGTCAAATGTGAAATGTTCAATTTGATTATCGAAAAAGGAGACAGATTCATTGGAACTGTCAAGATTAGTTACAGTTTGTTTCATGAAAGGTTCTCTGTTCACTTTGAGTTTGTTAGGCTGCCTGTTAAGGGGTAACCACAGGTGAGACCAATCTGTAGCAAAGTAACCTTTTAGTTTTTCTGACCAATCTCGACTTGACCACGTACCGTAAGTCTCTGGGATATCTGCAATCACAATATCAATAGTCTGATGTATTCAGGGATCTGTAGATAATCTGAGCAGAACACTCCTTAGACTTCCTACAACTTTGACTTTGGATCTGTTTAATTGTACAATTTGAATAGGACAGGCTTCCCATGTAGCATTCAGTTTTTTACATACAGAAAGAGGCATGACATTGGATGACACAGTTGAGTCTACCATGCAGTTGTGTACATTCCTGTTAAAAATTTCAAAAGTAAGTCAGAAGGGTGGAGTGCCCTTACTTCTAGGCTTTGGGTGGTTTGGTTGGGGAGAAGAGTCAAGGTTGTTATTCTGAGCTTCTCTAGGCTATTTGATTATCATGGTTTTGGGAAAGGAATCCCTTATGGAAGGGATTTTGAGAAGGTCAAATCAAGATATATTCACCTTGACTCTCTTCAAATCCTCGGCCAAATTGTATTCTAGCTTAGAAATGAGAGTGTCTTTCTGGGTTTGGTTTTTACCTTTGCTGGGAGCCTTTGTCGCAAGTGATGATTCCTATGGAGGTGGTCCTTTTGATCTAGTATTGTGAGTGTGTTGTAGGTTGAAAACGGTGTCAGGTTCTTCTTCCTCTTCTTATGAAAAGAAACTCTCAGTGCTGATCTACTAATCATATTCCTCTTCCTCTTGGGGAGGTTGTGAATCTTGAGTGGACTGATCTTCAGAGGATTTAGGAATGTCTGGTGTTCCTGTAGCTAAATCCTTCAAGACAGAGAATGTATCTTCTAAGGTGAATCCCTTGCTAGGATTTGGAGGTGGTGCATTTTTGGGGGGTTGGTTGGGTCTCCTGAAAGGTGGCCTATTAAATCCTGTATTGTTTGATTGATTTGTAATTGCTTGTTTTCTTGAGATATACCATCTCATTATACATTCTTTGGAGGAGCTTCTTCACTTCACTCATGTTGAACGAATCTTGGGTGGTAGCAGTGGGTTTAGGAGAGCTGTTGCTTTTCCTGTGCGAGGTAGACGCTTGTACATATGTGGTGTTAGGGTTGTCCTTGAGACAAAACATGTTCCTTTTGACTTGTATGGCTTTGGAGAAGGCGTCTTGCAAGGACTCCTTACAGGCCCTTTTAACCCATATGCCTATATGGGTCGAGAGACCCTTAATATAGTATGCTACCAGTAATTCCTCAAAAGGAAGTACCATGCTTGGGATCCTATTCTTTAAATACAAAAACCGGTGATTGTACTCCTTGACTCTTTCTTTACCCTTATTCTTCATGGAAGAAAGCTCTATGACTAATTCCTCTGGGGTCTTGTCATCCCCAAATTTTTGAGTGAAGAGTTCAGAAAACACATCCCATGATGGGATGGAACAAGATTCTAAGGCAAAGTACCAGGTAGAAGCCTTTCCCTCAAACATGTAAGGGAATAGTCTGCAAACCACGTCTTCATGTATGATGTTCCTAAGCCTGATGGCCTGCATAAAATATTTGATGTGATATTCCATAGGGATTTTGTCATCTGGATTAAATTTTGGAAGCCACTTCTCGGGGTTTTTAGGAAACCTATGTTGATCGCCTAAAACAGACATGACATCCCCATCCAACCAAGGCATGTTATGTTGTTCGTCAGCCATAGGGATAGATTCTGCTGATGAGTCTGAAGATTCAGAATCTGACGATTCGTTTGAGGAAGATGAAGAAGAGGGAAGAGATTGGGGTGGTCCTCCCACTCAGATGCTATATTGAGGAGTACTGACTCCTGAAAAAAGGAATCTAGATCTAACTCAGGGGTAGATGGTTCACTTAAAAGGTCGTGACGTCTTTCAGCATTTTGGTCACCAGAGCTTAGATTATCTTGATTATTGTCTTGGGGAAATTTTGGGTTGGATATTCTTTAGCGAACTATCTTCGGATCTTAGCAACGTTATGGGAATTACCCTTCAACAGTTGTTCAACTGTGATGGGTCCTAGGATGGGTGATACGAGAATGTATCTGTCTAATGGGGTAGTCTGCTCTTGTCTAGGGGTAGCTGGGATTGCGTCTGAACCTTGTGTTATGTGTTCCCCTAATGTAGACACGTGGGCATGACTACGACTAATAATCGGATCTCTTGCTGGAGGAGGTGTTTGAGTATTTCATTTAGGCATGATTTGTTGGCCCTCCTTCTAGCGCCATTTGTTGAAGCCTCGGTTGTGTATGTGGATGAAAAGGGTGTCTAAGGCTTACAACACACGGAGAAAACCTAGCAAAAGGCTTCAAACAATCCCACGCAGATATTGCTTTATCCTCGAGCTGTTTAAAGTAGTGATCTCCCATGGATATTTCAATAGCCTTGTTGATCCTATATTTGTTATCATTTTTTGCAGTTAAATTATTCATTCAAACACATATTTTATTATCTTTTGTATATTTTATGACACGTAGATCATTACTTAGCCTCAAGTATGAGTGTATTTAAGGTTTATATGAAATCTTTTTATTTATCATTTTTTATGGTTTTATTAATTAAAAATAACATTATTAAAGTGCATTTGATATATTAACTAATTTATATTATTGTTTGCATATTTTATAATCCTTTTGGGATAAATTAATAAACAAAACGCATTCAACCTGCCTTTTGCACAGCATGTCTAGCTCGATGTCCAGCTTGTCATCCAACCCATTACATGAAACTCGCGAGTGGTTTGTTGATGTTGAGACGTGTTGCTGTATATTACATTCCTGAAGCACGACGACAGAAAAACACTCCTTTAAGATCGAATAAATTTAGAGAGTAGTCAACCACTAAAGGGTTGACTTGCTCATCTCTGTAAATCATTATATATAGACGCCTCTGTGAGAGAGCTCAGTTAGCCAGAAGAGTTAGGTTAGTCAAGAAGAATCAGTTCATGTTTTGATCTATTCTTAAATATTTGTATTTCTGTTCCACCATCTGAATAAAGAGTTGTATGCATTGTTGTTGAAGATTGTGTTTAGGTAGAAGTTAGCCAGGCACCACCCCTAATTGTTGAGAGGGCCCCTCATCAATCAGAGGTTTCTTTTCTTGTTTATTTCATTCATTTTTCCTGTTGTAGCTAGTTTAATTCACAATCTGTTTTATTTCTGTAATGAAATTTGATTTCTGAATTAGATAATTAGACTGCGTGCATAGTTTGTTTCCAGTCTTGCTTTCAGTCATTTCATTTTTAGTCTATTGATCGGTTTATTTGCAAGTTACATAAAATAGATTGCTATTTATCAAGTTAAGTAAATTTAATTCTGTTTATTTCATTTATGTCTTAATTATCAGTTTATGCAATTTACATTTCAGTTTATTAATATGCAATGGTTTATTTATGCTTATGTTTATGAATTTACTTAAGTTTATTTTGTTGTTAGATTTGCTTAGTAAGTAGGTTTGTTTATTGAATTCTATCGGTTCGAGACTGATGACAGAAGGAACGAGCTCTGCATGCACGTGAAGACTTGCAGACCCAGATCACGCTAATCCAATCGCTGCATCCTGATCTCTCCAGGAGTTCTGATCGCTGAGGTCGTAGGTGCTTTGGGGGCTGGCCCCTCCTTTATTTGGAGATCGGTTTGCATCTGAAATCGCAGGCTGATCGATCTGATCCACGCTGTGCTGGATCTGCCGGTGGATCCCAGGTCACTCAGGCTCCATGTGCTGAGTTTGGATCCGGTCGGGTAGGCTGATGACGACAGAGGTGGATACCTCTGAGAGATCAGATGCTTTCATCAGGCTTTTAGCTTCTCATTCCCATAGATCGGGCAAAGGAGACCTCCCGAAATTCGTGGAAAGACTTGAAGATGTGCCAGAAGTGGCCCTGCCCCCGGAAGAAACCATCCGGGTTGCCCTATCTCTAGCAGATCAAGCCCTGATCGGTCAATTCACGGGACTTTGGCCCTCGCCAAAAACAACGGAATCCTGGATCCAAAGGAACCGGAGGCCACTGATCTCTAAAAATGTGGCCTCTTACTCTGTCGGAAGAGGTTACTTCCTCTTCGACTTTGAATCCAAGGAGGATAAAGATATAATCTTCAGGAACGGGCCTTATTTCATGGGGCCTTAGGGCCTATATCTCAATGGATGGTCCCCGGACTTTGATCCGGAGGCGGACATTCCCAAAGCTGTCCCAGTCTGGGTCCGTCTCCCGAACCTCCCTATGCACTGCTGGACTTCCAAATCTCTCCGAGCCATCGGGAATGTCCTGGGGAAATACATTGACACGGCAAGCCCTAAGGACCAATAATCCTGTGCCCGTATTTGTGTGGAAGTGGATCTCGATGCTGGACTTCCGGAAGCTATCAAATTGACAGTGGGGAATTGGGCTCACTTCCAAAAGCTCGACTATGAACAGCTTCCGTTTAAATGCAGAGGCTGCCATGAATATGGCCATTTCGCTCGGAACTGCCCTAAGAAACCTGAGATCCAGCAAAACAAAGCGGAAGGTTGGCATAAGGTGAACAGGGCTAAATCTAAAAACCATCCTGTCGAGGACCCAAAGAAGGGCGAGGGGAAT
>LPNX010805161.1:623130-713505 GCA_001517045.1 Pseudotsuga menziesii
CCTCTCCCCTTTTCTCTACACCATTCAGGCCTCCATCCTTAGTTATCAGCTGGAAAATGCCAGGCAAGAGCAGGATCTACCTGGCATCAGAATGGCCAGAGGCGTTAAAGAAATTAATCACGCGCAATTCGCTGACGATACCATTCTCCTCGGAGGCGCTAGTCCCATCATTGCCCGCCATTTCAAGAGTGAACTGATCCGTTACTGTCAAGCTTCTGGCAGTAATCTCAATCTAAGAAAGAGCCACATCTATGGCTGGAATCTCAATCCCAGGGAAATGCTAGAGATCTCCCGGGTTCTTAATATAGAAGGAGCTGTCTGCTGGGAGTCTTTCAAATACTTAGGAGTTCCTATCTTCAAAAGTAAGCCCAACAGCTCAGCCTGGCAACCAATTGTGGACAAAATTAAGAGTAAAATCATGGGATGGGGGACAGGCTGGCTTAACTTGGCTGGAAAGTTAATTCTTATTAAGGCTGTGTTGAACAGCCTCCTTCTATACCAGTGCTCTCTGATTCTAGCTCCAATTAAAATTATTTCCCAAATTGAGGGACTTATGAGATCCTTTTTGTGGCAAGGCGGAGCAAACGGAAGGAAAAAATTCGCTTTGGTAAATTGGAAAACCGTAAAATTGCCCAAACAAGAAGGCGGCCTGCACATAAGAGACCTAAGAACTCAAAATATTAGCATGGGATCTAAATTGCTCTGGAGCATGCTGGATACCAAGCCATCGTGGTGCAGCTCTATGTTGAGACGTAAGTATTTCCCAGGCCAGCGATTGAGGTGCTTTGATGAGGACAACCACGTGAGAAGGGGATCAGCCGTCTTCAACCTTTGCAAGAAATCATTGCCTCAATTCCGGGAGAATCTGCACTGGATACCGAGAAATGGACAGTCAATTAATCTTTGGGAAGACACGATCCTCCAGAAAAAACCGCCCCAGCTCCCACGCCTTCAGCATTGGATGGTCTCATTGGGCCTCTCGTCCCTTTGGGATATCTCCTCATGGGAGGTCATCGAGCCATATCGCTGGAGTGGCTGGGCTGTCCCAGCGTGCCCTGAAGAGATGGAGGAAGACAAAATTCAATTGCTTCAGCATTTGGCAGGGATTGCTCCAATTTCTAAATTCAAGAAGGACAGGCGTGGATGGGGGGCTGGCAATTATAACGCCTCTGATGGGTACAGGCATTTTACAGCCAACTTCAATGTGCCAGGTAATCCAAAGAAGTGGCTTAAATTGTGGAACTGCAGCATGCTCCCTAAGATAGAGCTGTTCATTTGGACTTTGCTCCATGAGAAAATTCTAACAGGAGACAATTTGGAGAAAAAGGGGTTCGTAGGGCCGTTTCGGTGTCCTCTATGCGCTGAAGCCTCCGAGAACATAAATCATCTGTTCTTAACCTGTCCTTATGCCATTTCAGTATGGAAGGAGGTGATGAAGAGCTGGGGAAATGAAATACAGCTACCAGAAAATATTCAGGTATGTTTTCTTAATTGGGACAGTTTTTATCAGGGTGAGCTGGCCAACAAAAAAGGATTGATGGCCTGCTGGATGAAAATTCCAAAACTAATCTGCTGGGGTCTATGGACTGAAAGAAACCATAGAATTTTTAAAGGCAAAATCCAACCAGCATGGAGAACAGCTATTAAAATTATTGCTCTGTTTAAGGAGGTTGTCAGAATTTCCAAAATTCCAAAAAATAAAGCAAATCTGACTGCCAACGAAAACAAGTGGATGCATAGCCTTGACATCATGCCGGCAAATAAGGTGGCTGTTAATAAGGTGGAGGATTGGGAGATTAGATTAGACAACTCGCAATTTGAGAACTNTGACATCATGCCGACAAATAAGGTGGCTATTAATAAGGTGGAGGATTGGGAGATTAGATTAGACAACTCGCAATTTGAGAACTGGCTTAGAGAGAGGAAACTCTTTAAACTTTTCTTCGATGGATCCTCCAAAGGGAATCCTGGGAAAGCAAGAGGCGGTGGCGTCATCTTCGATCCAGGAGGAAATAAGGTGTTGGAATTCTTTTGGAATATCGGTTACGATACCAATAATATGGCTGAAGCTTATGGGCTTTGGTAGGGCCTTAAACAGTTAAAAAATAAAGGAGTGGAAGAAGTTATGGTATTCGGGGATTCCAGGTTAATTATTCAGGAGCTGAACGGAGGCAGCAGGAGCAAGAAAGAGCAATTTGCAAGACTGATTAGGAGAATCAGATATAAGGCTAACTCGTTCAGGAAAATTAAATTTTTTCACATTCTTAGAAATCTTAATGCTTTGGCGGATTCGGCAGCAAATAAGTCCATATCCATTGGCCTTAACGAGTTAAATGTAAACTCTGTTGTATCCATTGATATACCTCCCTAGATCAGCTACAGGATTCTCGTCTGAATCTAGCTGAGTTTCGGATGTTAGTTGGATTATGTACCTTTGATCAGTATTTTCTTACTGAGCTCTTCTTAATACTATAACCGCTTTTGTTAAAAAAAAAAAAAAAAAAGTAGGTTTGTTTATTGCTTTATGCATTAGAATTAAATTTGCATGGCTTCAGCTAAAGATTAGTTCATTTAGGTTAGTTTTTACCATTTTAACTGTGCATCCTGTCATTCGGACAACCTATTCAGTCTGTTATTCAGTCACCCCTTTTAGACCCACAATTCAGTCTGTCATTCAACCCTTAGTTCTGTTTTTAGTGTTTTTTATGTATTTTGGGATTGTTTTTAGTTTTGTTTTGTTAATGTCTAAATTATGTTTTGACTGTAATAGTTAGGTGTTAGTTTTGTTTAACATTAAAGTTAAAGATTAATTGTTTTAGGTTATTTATTAAAGTTTTATTATTTTTCTTATTTCTTTTTGCTTGAATGTGTGTTAAGTTGTTTTTTTTTTGTTGCTTGAATGTTATTGCTAATTTTGTTTTAATACTATATTATTTCGTATTTATGTTTTTTAGATTGATTGATTTGTTTGTATGTGATATTTAGTGTTATATATGTTTTTCTTATTATGTTTCTAGGTTGTCTCTTTTATGTTGTGTTATTGTTGAAAGAACTTGTAGGACAAAACCTAATGATATTTCTTTTATTAAGTTTTCTACTTGCTTCTTTTATTAAGTTTTATAGTTTCTTATAAGTTAAGTTTTCCTTGTACCCTAGTTTCCCGTTTGAATACTTAATTGTTGATTGTATTTCAGTTTAAAGTGTATTATCAATTGTTTATTTTATTAGTCTGCCTCGGTTTAATTACTTTAATAAGTGCATTTTTAGGAGTTTGACTCAGTTTTTCATTTTGAAAGATCTTTCAATATTTTGTTTGTTAAAATATTTACACAACACCCTCTACCTTCACATATATTTTTTTGTCAACTCTAAGCTTACCAACCTCGGTTGATAATTAAATAATAAGTGGATTAATTTAGACATTATAACACCCAACAAGTCTCCACGGGCTTTTGAAAGTTTGATCCATAGAGGATCTGTTTCCTAGACTAGAAAACAAGGTGGGTGATAAGAAGAAAAGAAAAACCAGATCTAACTATGAAAGTAATCCTGATCTAAACCTAAGCTACCTAAAGAGAATAGTTGATTCGATTTATAGATTATCCTGAGATATTTGAATAACAAGTAGTTCACCACATGGACAGAAATGCAAATGAGATGATAAACACCTTACTTAAATCAAAATCTTTTAATGAAAATTAAATGAAAGTAACTCAAGATTAAATCATTCAAGATAACCTGCAAATATGTATGTTAGTTAAAAAACCAACATTTCTTTGTTGTAAATATTTTACTGTTCCATCACTTGTAGAAATAGATAAGGACAGTTAAAGAATAAATTCCTTAAAGCTTTGCCAATGCATTAATTAATAACAGAGAGAAATCTAGATTATAAATGAACGCATTCATCAATTGCAAGTACATCACAACATTTTTTGACCAATCAAAACAAGGAAAATTGAGATATGTCAAAGAAATTCAATCAGATCATAGACAAGAGATAAGAAATAACAGTGTTGTATTATTCAAGGTTTTCCAATAAATTACATAAACCTTAAGAAAAACAAAGGTATTTTTCAATCTCCTGTACCAATCCTTCCTTCTCCAAAATTCCAAAAAGTCCCCATGATACATTTGAGAACTACCTCTTAAATAATTATTACAAAGAATGAATATCCCTCAAAAGGGGATCAAAGAACCTAAACAAAACTAAAATCCCATAAATATCTCCATATTTTCCATATGCGTAACAATTCCTCAATATCAGGATAACTCGTGGATTCAATTTCAAGTTGAGCATTGCATTTGTGATCTTCAATTTCATTTTTAGCCAATTTATGCCAAAAACAAATAAAGATATGGATATTTCCTTCTACTGTGAATGGTTGTTTAATCAAACGATCTACATCATCTATGCTGACACGATCAAGCTCCTTGATCTTCTCTTCCTCTTCCTCCCTTCGCTGCTCCACTTGTTCAATCATTAATCCTGGTGGACATGTTTTTCCAATAAGTACCATTGCAAGAAAAGATAATTCATCCATAAGGTTTTCTGTAGCATACCACCTTCTACTACAAATGGCTTGTGCCTTCTTTATGGCTTCAACGATTTTTTCATCTATATCTTCCCAAGCTCTTAAGATAGTCCTGATTTTCTTAAACTGGAAGTTAGTGAGAAATGTGACATTACCTGGCTTATCTTTCATATACCTTTTCTAGTCTGTGACCTCATCATAAGCCTTTAAATCTTGTTACCTCTTTTCAACTAGATCTTCTAGAACAACAAACATTTTATCAAAAGTCATATGAGTTTCAAAAATGTTATCCAAGGTTTTAAATAACTCACTGACTAAATCATGGTGTTCCCTGTTAGTCTGAATAGATAGCTCCTTGAATTCTTCATGAGAAAACTTAGAAAACGAAGATGAAGTTGCACTTGCATTTGCATATTCATACTATTTTTTTAACAAAGCTATCTTCTGTACCAAAGTGGAATTAGTGGTATTTTCTCTCTGTAGCTCATCATGAAGGGAAGCACTCTTCACTTTTAGTTCATCATACCTATTCTCATGTTGTCTCTTTAGTTTTTCCAGTTCCTCCTTCAGTCTGACAATTTCTTCCTTCTACTTGTTGAATTCCCTATTCAAATTAGTATTGACAGCATCAAAATTGGCACCTGTAAATTCTCCTAAAACAGATGCAATGTTTGTGACATCCACCTGCGAATCACCTGACTGTTGAGTCCATACAATTTCATTTGAAAGGGATGTATCCATATCACTTTGATCCCTTCTCGTCTTCTTCCCTCTCTTTACCACTGATTTATCAAATTTACTATAACGATATTCTCCCAAAAATATTACAAAGTCTTCATTGAATTCATCCCTCATCTCATCAATAGGGGGTATATTGATACATGTGGATATCAAAGAAGAGGTTTGAGTCATTGTATGAGAGGGTATGGACATAGTAATATGAGAAGTAAGTGGAGAGGAAGCACTACTCTGGGTAAGAGTCACTTCAGGGGTTGAAGAATCGTTAGGAACAGAAGTTTCAATGGATGAAACTTGCAGGGTGGTGGCTCTAAGTGATGATGGTGAGAGTGCTGAGGTCTTTTCATGAGTAGGAGATGATACTAAACTAAGAGAAGGAATATGCAGTGGAACTTTAAAAACTAGAGGTGTAGTGGATGATGGAATGGGCATATGAATAGAAACGGGTGTAATAGATTCAAGTAAACATGTGGCATCTTGATATAACTGATACATAAAGGGTGTCACAGTAGAACCAGTAGACATTGAAGATAAGGATATGATTGATGAGAGAAGTAAAGTCGAAGATGATGGGAAAGGCTAGGAAGAAGGTTGTGATTGTAAGGGGGATGATGAATATTTTCCATTGCGACCATTAAAAAAATTGACCAAATCCAGTAAATCATTAGCATTTCCAGATTCTACAGTAATAGGCACAGGGGTAATCTTTCATCCTCCTCTTTTGAATGAGTCAAATCTATAGTATAAGTAAGGATGGATGAAACTTGAACTTTCAATCTTTTAAAAGGCTTCTCCTCAATCTAGGTTTGTTCAAATTGAGCTTTCTGAACAATAGTAGTCACATGACAAGCTTCAGCTGGTTGAGAAGTCCTAATTTCTTGAGTGTACAGTGCCAAAGTCATTCTACTTAGCTTATGTTTGATTTGCTCCGAAGTATGTAAATAAGCTTTGACATGCTGCTCAACAGATTACTGGGTAATTCATTCCATGGGACATTTCCCTTTATCTGCAGCACAATTGGTTTCTATGGGTGAGTCTTTGGTTGCTTGAGCCTCCTTATCTTCTCTGTCCATTACCATATTTTCTTGAATGTCTAATTCCATAGACCTGTAGTGCTGAACCTTGTCCCTAATCTCCTTTTGGTATAGCAGGATGTGACTTTGTTCTTCTTTAATTTTAGCCCTTGCCAAAACTTTAGAGAAAGTATCAACCCCCTGATAAATGAATTCATTTGGAGCTTCTTCATGAGTGTACCCTTCTTTGAAGTGATTCTGCTTGAGGTGAAAATCAACAATCCCCTTGGGATCATGCTGCCTCTTACTAGCAAAACCCAGTTTGAGTGACACTATGTGGTCACTAAGTTCTGACACCCAGGTAGAGGTTGGTATGCTCAAGGATCCAAGAGTCAAAGGAAATTTGGGCCAGACTTTCCTCTTGGGTGCTGCACATTTCTTATATATCCCTACGGTTACCGTATGAAATGAGATTTCTTCAAGAAACAACCTGTCAGGCAAAACCTTTGGCAGCATATGAGCAACATTGCTACCAAAGACTCTAATATATTTGAATGACTCACTGACATACCAATCTCCCATTGTGGCTATAGGGGTTTTGGCTTCACGGGAGAATGCAGGAGATTCCTTGTTGAAAATTAGGAAATAAACCTGGATGAGAAAACTCTCACAAATGGCATAAAATCTAGTTACATAATTGATGTCCCATAGCTCCGAATGGTAAATGTGTGTGGGTGGGGCTGGTAGTACCCAACTCCATCCCATATTTGGATAATGGAACTCGGCACAAAAAATATCCACAATAAAGGTGGAGAATAAGAAGTTGGGATTCTTCTTAGCAGTAGCTTTCTAGAATTCCTATATGGAAGTTTTAAGTTCTAGAGACAATATTGAAGCCCAGGGGAGGGATTCTCCTGTATTTATGACATGATGGGCAATCAGTGGCCATTCTTCCTTGAAGTAAGAACAGTTGGGGAGACCGTAGAGCCTACACAACATTGCTGCAAGCAGGGAATATGGTTCCTTGAACCATTCAATGGGGTAAATCTCATCTTTTCTCTGGGAAAATTTATGCGGTTCGACCATCCAGGACTTCATCATTTGGTCAAAATTGTACCTGGACTTAACATCTTTAACAAAATCAGCATTAATGAGTTGCTTAAAAAGTTTAAGAGCATAGATTTTTACAAAGGTTTCAAAACATCAATTGGCCAGTAGCAATCCAGTACTAGTGTTAAAAGAATGGTCCTTTGGATTGGCATGGTTAGTAATCCATTTGACTGCATCATTATAAGGGAGAACGGCGGGTTTTGCAGCAATCATGTGGATGCTAGAATTATTGAATTTCTCGTAAATAAGTTGGTCACCTTGAAAGTATGAAAGGTCATTGTTGTCAAAGATAGAGTAGATTTGAGACCAATATAATTGGTCAATTTCACTAACCCGGTCACTGGCATCAGAGAAGACACTGAAATTTGGGTCTTTGGTGAGCATATCTTTCTAGATGTTTTTGCATCGGGTAATTTGAGGCGTTTTGGAGGTTTCCATGTTCTGTTGGATGCATAAACCAAAAATTAAGACTAATTTATATAGGAACAATAGTAAGCAATTCAAATTTGGAAAGGCAACTCGATAACTAACCTGAAACTAGAGTGAATAATGGTGAAATTGCTTGGTAAAAATATGAAGGTAAATTCACGTAGCACAGCAAGTTACAGTGGTAAAACAGTGAAGAAATCATGAATAAGACCAACATATATAATTCGCGGGAAATAATTCAGAATGTAGGATGAGGATGAAAACAACGGTCAAGATTAGACTTTGTGGGATGCAGGATTAAATTACAAAATCCAAATTTTATTAATCATTATGTAACCTACATTCTGCATTTTGCAGGATGCGGGGTGTGGGATCGCAAAACAGCAAAAGTTTATTCGAACCTCTCTGCATCCTGCATTCCACACTTTGCGGGATGCGGATTGCGGAAACATGCAAACCGAACGACATAACAAATGACATCCCGCTCCCTGCATTCCGCACTCATACGGGATGCGGGTTGCGGGTTGCGGGTTGACCAAAGCATATTTATCAAAAATATTCCGCATTCTGCATTCCACATTTGTGGGATGTGGGTTGCAGGATGAGGAAGTTCAAAACATTTTACTTAAAAAATCTCGCATTCTGCAACTTGCGGGTTGTGGAAACGCAAAACAATCCCAAACAAAACTAGCTTTCCGCATTTTAAAATCATACAAATCAAGCATGGATTTTGGGAAATTTGGTTAAGTTAGAAAATCCCAGAAGTTAAGAAAAATGTAATAGAAGCCAACATAAGTTACAAAGGATCCTACTAAGCTACCTTTGTATGTGTGATTGGGCTCCCTTGTAAGAATAACATGGGATCTGTTGTACCTACAACAACACAATAATTTTGGGAAGGGGAAATAACAATATTCTTATGCAATTAAAGAGGTGTGAAAATTGTGCGTTTCTACAAATGTTGACAACCTCAAATTTGACTCCTTGACTAGTATGTTCCTCTTTGAAATATATATTCCAAGATAAAGGCAATAAAGTCCCAAAACGTTTTTTTCCTCTACATTCAATATAAGGGAATTGATGAAGGCTTAGGTTGCAAAGCAATAGAAATCAAAATATGGGTATTGAATCAATAAACCAACATCATGATGTTGCAACATCTAGACATTATTAGAGGCAAAAAGGCATGATAGTTAGAAATTTATCCCATGGGTATGTGTCAGGTAATTCCCCTTAGAGCCAGCAATCTTGTTGTTTCCATTAATGAGCATATTGGCACATGTTTCATGCAATCACAAGTATCTTCCTCAAATTTGTTAGAGGCCTACAACGTTTTAGGACACATGAAAAAATATTTGTGGATATCTAAGGAGTACCCACATATCTTCCTTTCTTCGTCATTTTTAATGTGAAACATGTTGATCTTTATTTAGTGTTTCCAATTTAGGTCTATTGGAAAGTATTAAATTTAAAGAATGGATTAGGACAGGACATCTTGATGATTCCCCAATAAAAACAGTTTTTAATCATGCAATGGAAAAAACCATGGATAGCACTACCCACAACAAATATTTACAACCATCACTAAGAACATAGATTTGTCTAGATGTAACAAGAGAATACATTTTTTTTTCAATTTGTATAATACATAGGAGTATGTACAAATATCTCACTTGATTTCCATATGTGGTGCAATTCAATATATAGCTAATGAATCCCATAAGCTACATTACTTGGGTCCATAAAAAAAACCCTCCTCCTTTAAATAGTAGGCAGTGTAACCAGCTCCTCGATCTCTAAATAAAACCCAAGGATTTGCTTGAGGGGAAGTATCGATTAATAGAAAAAAAACTACATTACTTGGGTCCATAAAAAGATACATGACTTGTGTCCATATATCAACCCCTGTGATAGTATGCTACAATCAAAATTTCATTTTTTCACATTAAACTAAAAATTTACATAGCAACAATGTAAGTGTGATATTATCAAAATTTAAATACTAACCCATTATATATATATATATGACCACATGAATAATTTAAATAATATTATTCATGTTATTATTCAAAAGGTGGTACTAGGAAATTGTATAGGAATTAAGAAAATAAACAATTTCATCCACGTAACCTATAGTGATATATGCCTTTAATATTAGATGTATATGTTATTCGTGTTAGTAGAGTCTTTTGGGATCCATTTATGGGAAAACACTCACTTAATAGTTAGGGTTAAAACTATCAACATATTAGAGAGATCTTACACTAAGTTTCTATTTAGTTAACCCAAATTGAACCAAAAAGGTAGTATTGTATACTTGGATCCAGATGGTGAGCTTTCTTCAAGTAGATAATCCAAAAGTTTGTCCTTTGATCAATCTTGAAGCTCATATGTACCTACACACATGAGAACCAAATACCTTTCTCAGCCACTTTTTAACTTCTAGATAATAACAATGAAAATAATGATTGAATTCTAGGTTAATCTAAGCAAATTGACTTGCATGGAACAACATCAATTCAAACCACAAAACATCGTGCATGGAACAACATCAATTCAAACCACAAAACATCGTGCATGAAACAAACATATCATGATCAAATCTATTTTTGGGAGGGAAATAAGATTGATCTCATATTAATAAAGAGACAACTAAAATAATAAGTTATACCTAAATATTCAGGGAGATGTCTTCGTCACCAATTTGGATTCTCCATACCCGGGCCACTAACAAGACTTCTTCAATCATCTTCCTCGAACTATGAGTAAAAGGGATCAAAGATGATTATTCCCATTGAATCTAGGAAGAAAGGATGGCTCAGAATGTATGGGAAACTAAGGGGAAGAGTGTTTTAAAAAACTCGAGGAAAAACTACAAATTATATCCCTCTAGCATGTACTTGTTTTATTGGAATTTGGTCTCCTTTCCTTCGATTTGAAACTTGTTTTCTACTTTGAGGTGGTAGGTTTAGGAATATTATTCTAGTATAACCAATAACAAAATGAACTTCAACTTCCCTAACCACAATTGAAAATTCATTTTCTTTTTCTTTTTTTGAATTTCAAGAGATGCATGCATGTTGCTAAAGGTTAACATGTGTATAGGAACGTTGCTAATGGACCACCTGGGTACATAAGACAAAATCGTAATTTTTGAAGGATTTTGTCACAAAATGATGTGTAATAGTAATGTAGGGGGATATTGAGAATAAATGAGTAATTTGATGCTAAAACATATTCCCCCTAATGTATGAGGTAAGAGGAGTTTCAAATGGTCATAATGCATTATAAATCAACAGGGAATTAGTTAGTGAGCCCGAGTAGGATTCACTAAGACTAGATATAGAAAAGGAATTGCAACTAAAAGCCAAGGATCATAACACTCTTTTCCTGAGGCAGGCATACCCATGCTCAGTTGAAAAAAGAACATGGCCACCAAATCAAATACACTATGGATCCATGGCATATAAAAGATGTAAAATCATGGTCGTGGCAAGAGTACAATGTGGATCCATGGAGTATATATAAAATGTGGGATCATGGCCACAAAAATGATACACAATGGATCCATGTAAACAGAATATCATAGCCACAAATATATACACAATGGAGTTATGTCTCAATATCAATTAAGAGAACAACTATAATTGTAATGAGCATAAACCCGTTCTCTAAGTAGTACCAAAGTGTGAATAGTGTATGGTATAGTCTTTCATAACTCAAGAAATAGAAAAAGGTGGGAATGCTACTCTTGCCCCAATTTCTTTCCTCCAAAGCGTTGAAAAGTACAAGCTCTGTCCATGTGAATAAATGATCTAAAGTCAAACATGTAAGACACCATTTAATTATCAGTTATTGATGTATAACCTTAACAAACAAGACAACCCACCGATGATGATAATGGGTGCCAAGATAACTAGTACATTCTAGCAAGTGTGAATACATGTCTTGGGTTCGAACACTAGTAGAATATATTTATAAATATACATTGATGTATTCCCACTATGAAATAACAAGGGAACTTTCCATTGATGGCTAAAATATGCAATGTACTATCTAGACTCTAAATCCCATGCCCAGAGAAAGATGTGTTGAGATCAATAGGAAGAGGTCAATTGGATGGGAGGCATTGAGGCAGCCTCCATCGACCAACATAAGGAAGTATCAAGGGCTAATTTGACTTGGGAAATGACTTGGAATTTTTTTTGCAGCGCATACCACCGAGTATGTCTCCCACATGCATCAAATTTCAATAGAGCATGAAAGAGACCCTTTGAGAGACAACCACTAATGAAAGTTGTTGACAAAGGAAAAGACTTCTACCAATGATGAAAATGGAACTGAAGGTACATCATGAATCCAAAAATGTGAAAATATGTCTTGGAATCAAAAATAATGGGAAGCCACTCAATTAGCAACCAATGATGTGTTCTCATATGTTGAGTGCAAGGTTACTTTTCAATGATAAAACAAGCCGGGGTGATATGAATCTAGTTCGACTCCTTAGAGTGATGTGTCATAATCGATCAGAAGTGACCCATTGGTAAGAAGTTAATGGGGGCCTTCTACACTAGAATGAGTCCAAACATTGGATAAGGTTATACTAAAAACAATTTGACCATAGGGAAGTATGACATACAAAGTCAGGAAATATGCAGGATGGTCGACTAAGGCTAGAACTTCCTTTGAACAAAAACACAATGCATTATGTGACTTGAGAAACAACAATGACCCATGGATAGAACAATGATATATAGTTTAGAATGCATGAAGAAATGATGACTACTCCATAGTGCTTGGAAGAGTAACCAACCAGAGGAGTTCTAGAACTCAAATAATGGTTCAACTTCTATGGCCAATACTACCACCCGATTCTAAATATGGACTTGACACAAGTGTTTTTTTCAATGGCGACATGACTTTGTTTCTCAGGACATTTATATGAGATCATAATTCGAACCCCCCTCTCTCTTTTTATAAATATTTTATTTTTAGTGTATTTTTAATATTGTAAATATTGAAAAGGAATAAAACAATGTTATATTATAGTGGAGAAGAGGAGTAGCACATGGAAAGCAACTAAGTTTCAAGTGCATGGAACATGCCTATGCAAAATAAATAAAATATAAAAAAAGGGATGTGCAAGAAGTGGACACCCATATAGGATGTCTCCTCCAGTAATGGTTTCACAGAGTGGCTACAATAGAGTCAAATGATTATGTATGATGACAATGAATGAGCGATGGAGAAATGAATGGAAAACATGAATATTCATTAGAATCAGTTGACACAAGCAACTATACAATGTAGCAATGCAACTCAAACAAAATTGTTGGAGCCCCTATAGGGAATGGATAGAAATAAAATGAAGAATAGAACATGTGGATTCAACATATAGTCATGGCGGGGATAAAAATGGACACAAAAACCTAATAGAGATCATCGGCATGGGAACTAAATGATTAAAAAAAGGATTTGTTTAAAAAGGAATGATGTCTCAAAAAGATGATAATGTGTGTATGCAAGTGGAATGAACCTATACTATATTCCAATTAAAAAAAATATTACCTTGATCACCACATAGTAATATTGTCCTAGGGAAGTTTTTTCATAGCACCACCCTACATCTAATCAAACATTGAATCTCAAGCAACACCATTAGCATCAATTAAAAAAATGCAATTATAAAGTTTTATAGGAACTCATGTGTAAATATTTTATGTTGAAAAGTTTATAATGGTAAAAAAAATTAATTTTAACTCAATGTTTCAAAACTTTACCAAATTGACCAACATACCTAGACTTTTCAAACTTGAATTGTGGGCTCATTTTTTGTCGAAATCGGTTGTCATCAGCACTAGGTATGAAGTTAACCTCTTTCTCTTTAATTCCATACTTGTATATTGATATTTTATGTTCGCTATATGTACATTTTAATTTTAAATTTTGGATCTGCATGTACACATATAGCATAAAGACTAGACACATATATATGCCCCTGTCCAAACTAATACCCATCTACATTTATCCCTATACATGACTGATAGCACTACAAGGCATGTACACTACCAAGTCGGTAAAAAATTAAAGACTTTGGCACTAAATTTTGAAATTACTCTTATTGAAAGATCACCCATGGAAATATAGTGAAGGGATAGAGATCATGAGTAGGTGGATCAACATATGGTGCATGATCCTACTGCATTAGGAACTTTTTGTTAGTGTGGTTTGTTGCAGTTTTTTGTTGTGTGGATATGGTAGCCTAGCCACGTTTACTCAACATGTTTATACAATATTGGAAGGTGGATCTGGATTCATTTGTTATATACAAATTCATCTTAAGTATTGAGATTGAGGATATTTACTTCCTTATCAACTTATCTCATCGACGAGACTTTGTGGACCACAAAGTAAGTCCTTGAGGAGGATTCACAGTGCATGCTATGTCAACACATATTACAGTGTTGATGCTGAGAGGAGTGGTTCTCAACTACTTATAAAGAGGATCACTGATATTGGTCTCAAGTTCATAGTTATTACTATAGAAATGGTGGTCGGCTCGGGTTCACCTCATCTTGCCTTCCACACTCAAATGTATTATGTTGTTGAGTGCATGTGACCTACTATATATGATTGGTGCTCAATTTGTTGGACAATATAAGGTCTCATTTGACACAACACATGACAAGTGAACTTAGATTGTTTGGTTATGTTACTCTTCTAGTTTCATTCTTTCTAAAGAGAGTTCCATATATTCACTCATGTACTATCATTCCCCTATATGACCCTTGGGATACGTGCATGAGCATATGGGTAGATATGATGAGGAGTATTGAAGGTGGACAAGTCCTCCATGCCTTCAGCGATGAGTTTCTCGATTGTTGGTGGTCTCGGATTAATATCCATTGACAATTATCCTTATAAGTTTATGTATTTCCAATATGACCCTAAGTTTCCACTCCAACCATATGCACTTGGGGGACTATAGGTAAACAATATTTTTTTAATGTTATTCATTTTTATGGTTTATGAATAGATATATAATTTTTATAAATTTTCATGTATATATTATTTTTGTGAGAAGTCTATCTAACAAAATGTTTTCATCTTCTATACCATGGTACGTTTCAGTTTATAGGTCCATGCCATAGGAGGAGGCATCATGAGGAGGAAGAAGGTCTAGTTGATGTCATGAAATCTATAGTGCTCAACAACCTTAAGAAGAACCTAGAAGAGTCGATAACTGGTTACCTATGGATCTTATAAAGGAGCCATTGGAGCACATGAAGAGGTAGGTTGTTGTGGTCCTAGGAGTATGGGTCTGGATTCTCCGTCGAGTGGACTCTCTAGTGACTACATACCGGAATATGAATCTTACATTGGAGGCTTATTGTTAGGGTGATGATACATTTTGTTTAAAGGCCTTAGAGCCAGATTTGTATATGACTCTAAATCTAAATGGCTTCTCATTTTTATATTTTTAACTTGATGGGGATCCTATATTAGTTACGAAAAATATTGATCACTTTTCTATATATAAATGTTTTCTATTTTGTGTACTTATATGATTGATTATTGGTGTGTAACATAACTAATTGGATAACCGGTACGGCAGCGGGGGGGGTTTCTTCACCCCGAATGACATAATTGAAACTACCTTCTCTTGGGGGCTTAGAATGGAAATAAACAACATTGTCGAAGCCTTAGCCCTCTGGAAAGGACTTGTGATTTCCAAGAACAAGAGAATTTAAAGACTCACTGTGCTGGTAGATTCGAGGATAGTTATCCAGGCAATTATCGAAGGCGCTTTTCCTAATCATCTGCACCTCAGACAACTATTAAATAGGATCCAATTCTTAGTGTATTTTTTCCACAAAGTCAAATTTTACCATGTGCTTAGAATCCATAACAAGGAGGAAGACTTAGTGGCAAACTTAGGATCCACGCTAAGCCATGGCTTCCTCCAGATCAATGGGTCTCATGATTTTTTCCCCCTACCATAGGACCAGGGCTGAAGTAAGGTCACGACGTGGACAAGAGATTGGACACGTGTTGAGGACAAGTGTCATTGCATGGAATCTCAAGGCATTGTTTGGACACTTGGTGCTCATGTGCCAACATGTGGGAGATCTTGGCAGCATAGGGGATCATTTAAATCCTTGTACGAGGGAGCGATTCGTGCATGCAAACAGGAGGTTAGCAGTCTCATCGATCCACTGTGAATTGGGAAAGGTTTTGGGTGAATTAATGGGCAGTATGATGATCTCTGGTGGTCTAGTGTTTTCATGAATGAGGAGCAGAGATATAAATGCCAGGAAGATGAAGGGAAGAGGAACCTTGGTCTGGCTGGTCTACAAGAGAATTGAGGTTGTTTTTAGAGCAAGCTGTGGGAAGAAACTGAGAGTTTTGGCATTGAAGGTAGTCAGAAGCGTGGTAGCAATTATGGCTTCCTTTGAATCGCTGGGATAATCTATGTCGGCTCTGGTTGATTATGATGTTAAAGAGGAAGTGGAGAAGCTTAAAGGAACAGTGGACATAATTGATTGTGAAGGAGGTAGAAGGCTGGAAAATGTGGAAGGAGACCTGGCGTTCCTCAGAAAGGAATTCAAATGCACTATCAGAAAGTCTAAATATGCAATTATCTAGTGTTTGGAAAATTTGGAGGTGAAGGTTGATAAGCTCAAGCTGAGGGTGGTCCAATTGGAATGCACAAATTCAGGTTCACCATCCCGTCCCTATGGGGATTCCAAGTAGCCCATGGATTTTTCATACTGTTTTTTCTTCTGCTGGTTGTGGAATGCTTTCTGGTCTGCTCTTTACCAAAGTATATATTGTCTGTCTTCCTGTCAGTATACTGTTAGTTCTAAATGGCTTCGTTGGACTCTGTCAGTGATCTGATATCTTGAACTTATGTTTTCTTCAGTTATTTACAGTGTTAGTTTTCCCCTCTAGTAAGGGAGTTTTGGACCTTCTTTCCCACTTCCATAAGGGTGTGTTTAAGGATGGCTAAGGATGGTTGACCTACTTTTCCGCTTCCATAAGGGCGTTTTGTAAGCCGGCCCCTGTTTCTGTGGTTATACCACCTTCTTTATATAATATAATCATTTCTTTCTAAAAAAACATAACTAATTGGCTAAAGCATACGATAATAAATGCAATCTCCTTGGAATGTGTATTTAGGGGAAGGATTCAAAATGTCTTTCAAGAAGATACACTAGTATAAATTTATGTTACATACTAGGCTCATGAACACGGTACAAGCCATTAATCTACACCATTGTTGATTGAGAGTTCAAGTGGACCATCAAAATATATATTCCATGTATGGCATCCAACAAGAGTTCAATAACTGCACTATATTCAACCACATTGTTAGGAATAACTCTAATACCTTTTTAGGAATATCTCTAACCTACTCAGTTTATGATTGTGTTATGTGTGCTAGTGGAAGTTTTTAGGCACCAACAACATTATCTACTTAATAAAAAGATAACCATCCACACCAACCATAAATATTTTTAGTTCCTCCAAACACAATGCAAGACAAATAAATAATGAATGACATGTGAAGTGGATAATGTTCCTACAATAATTCAACATTATGATTGGGTACCATAAGAGAATGACAAATAATAATGTATATTTTCTATCAGGTTCACTAATAGTCAAATTAAAAATTGGATGTATGCATTGTTATATACTAGGGAATACATTATCCATGTAGTGGGAGCTTTAGGCAAATATATGTCAAAACTAGGGAAGGAGCACTAGACAATTGTAAAGAGGGTTTTCAAGTATTTGCATGGCACTATAGATTATGTAATTTTATACCAAGGAAAACCTTGATTATACACAGTGATATGTGTATATGACATTGTTGATGCATACGAAGCTAGATATCTTGATAACATAATATCTACAAGTGGTTACTAGTGTTTAACCGAATTGGAAGAGCGATTAATTAGATGAACAAGCGATAGATTGCAGTTTCACCTTTGACTACCAAAGTCAAATAGATGGTATCCACCCATGAAAGTAATGATTTTTTATGGCTATGATTATTGTGTTCAAATATTGAGTTTGTATAACAAGATATAAGGTTAGATTGTGACAATAAAAATGCAATCTTTCTAACAAAGAATCCTTCTTATCATTCTAAGACTAAGCATATTGGTGTGTCGTACCTATTTGTGGGATACATGGTTGATTACATGAATGTGTTTCTATATAAGGTTGAAGCTTCAAAAATATAGTAGACTCATTGAAAATTTATATTAGTACTAGGGATTTATCTTGGGATAGAAAAGAAATAGGCATTGTTGCCCCAAATATGTGACCTTACAAATATTTGCCCCCAAGTTTCTTGCAAAGAAAAAAATAAGTTGGATAGTGATAGATATGTGTTATATTATTTTCATGTGGATTGTATATTTACCCATGAGGTATTAACTACACCAATTGAAAATTTAATCATCCACACTACTCTATTTTTTGTCCATTTTTGGATTATTTTTTGTCCATTTTTTGTCAATGGCTTTCAGCCCAGTGTAATATAATCATGGTTAATGGATTAGGTTTAATGTAACTAATTTATATTAACGAATTAGGGTTTTGGATGCTACAAAATTCCTAAATAATTTATTTTTAATGGTTAAGTTGATACATTGAAGAAGATAGAGGTGCAACTCTAGGTTTTGACATTTTTTCTTGTTAATGCTTTCCAAGATAAATATCTATGTCATATATGTGTGTGAACCATTATTCACTTTCTGGTTTCCTAAAAATATATATGTATTAATTCACTTGAAAGGGATTAAAACTTAAAGAAATCAATAATAAAATAGGGGATTTGACAAGGTCTAGAAGTGCCCATTATGCCACTTAAATAAGCATGATAATTTATGGATGTTAAGGGTTTTCCTATATGTCATGCATAAAAAAAGATGGATAATATTTAGAACCTAAAAACTATCTAGATGATGATTTGACTTCAAGCTAAGTGGAGTACCATAAGGTCATCTCATGATGGAATGAGATGCATAATCTAGGCTATGATTGCTAGTGATGTATCAGGTGAAACTATTCAAACTGTATGAGTGAAGAAAATTAGGTTGATAACAGATTCATAACTAAGAAGAGAAGTGCAATGAATGGTACTCAACTTTTTGATGGTTTTCCCATTTTGAGTTTCCCAAGGTACGTCTTTTGTTCATTATATGGATGGTGTGGTGTTTGTTTTATCTCATTTTGCTCCAATATCAACTTATTTAACTATGTTGTATATTAAGATAGTAATATTAAATCTTAATCTTAATCTAATACATGACATAATAAAGAGTTTGTGGAAACTTGTTAGATCTATTGTGATGAAACCCTGAGGGTTAGTCCAAGTGGTCATGAACCAGATGTGAGATATCTCCACCCAAAGTTTTGGTGGTCATGGGTCCAACTCTCTTATCCCCTTGGTGTTAGGCTCCATAATCAAGGCCAATGGTTTACCCTATTTACTATCCATGATTCATGTAGAAGTATTTGGAGGTTTATTTGCTAGGTTGTTTCTAGGAAAATAAATATAATGTAATTAATTGTTTTAATGGAATATCCACGATAGTTTATAGATCAATGAAGCTAATGACATGGGTCCACTCCCATATAAATGTACTAGATCAATGATCCCTCTCAATATTTTGTCTTTTCTTAGGAATGACATCTTGACATTTCTATCAAGTGCAAATCTCTTACTCACTCTTATCCTCTCTGCCTTGAACTCAAGTCGTCCACCAAAATTTCCTTTAAGAGAGGAAAATATTGAAGGCTTTCACATATTTTCACTTCTATGCACCAAATCTCGATGATTCATATGATATACTAGTCATATGATCTACTAGAAACCTATAAAGGTCACCCTCACACAGTTCTATGAAGAAAACCCAGCCAAGACCAAGGATGCATTTTTTTATGGTCACATACTCATCAAATTCATGATTAATTGTTTGAGAACATAAATCTACACAAGTTTGACACAATATGTGTTCCTCAGGAAGATCACTCCAAGGTTGCATTCCAAGTAAAAATGGATAAGATAATAAAAAAATGTGGAGGTAATTTTACTAGCCATGAATATTTGCAGAGATAGGGGTAAGAGTTGTGAATATTTTCCTCTGTATAGCATATCAAAGATAAGAAAAATGTTTTGCATGTGGTTACCACTGACAATACTAAGTAATCTGCGGGAGACAATTCCAACGGAGTTCATTAAAGGACAATAAATAACCATTAGGGGAAACAACTACTTCATGACAATAGTAAATCCGTGTTATTATACCATGAAAAATAACTATTAAAGCCCAATAGTTAGATCAATTTCTATTTGATAAAATCAAGGCACATTTTTTATATGCCATGATCAATCATCTATACCTATGAAAGAAAAATATTAAGTTATTTCAAGAAATCACTCTAGATATTTATACAATAAATTTAAGAGAAGAATTTGACTCTATGAATAAATAAATTAACCAACTAACATAATACTTACACAAACACTTAGGCACTTGGGATATCGATATCTTTTTTTTCCACTGAAAAAAATTGCAATTCATTCCATTAAGATGAACCACATTGTACATAGAGTCCATATCCTTTCACTGAGCTAAGTGCCCATTATTACCAAAAAACGAGATCTACAAAATAGAAAGTATTCACAAAGAAAATTGCTACCACGATAGTCTTAACATATCACAAAGAGTAAGAGTCCTTCATTATAAAATATATTATGTTTTTAAACAATAAAAAAAATTCATAGAGGATTAATTTGTATATCATTTGTAGTTTCATTGGAAACAAATCCATCCCAAATTATCCACGAATTCTCTTCCATGAGAATCCCCATTTTGGAGAGATAGTCGATTGTTATGTTCCTCTCCCTATAAACATGAAAAAGGTAATGTTTGAGAAAAGACCCATGTATCATAGATTATCCATCTTTGAATATTTCTTTTAGGTTGATGGTTTTAGGGGGATTCCTTAATTTGAACCAATCAATTAGTAGCCAAGAGTCCCAAAAGACCTGAAGACATTGAAGACCTTTTGAATTCGCCAAATGGAGGGTAAGTCTAAGAGATTTCAGCTCCACTAACTTTTTAGATTCCTTTCCAATTCTTACATCATATTTGTACCAATGACCCTTGGATATATAAATTATGCCTCTTGATCCACCCACCACTAGCATCCCTTGAGAGACATCATCAAAAAAGCACTAACTCATAGTTTTGTCTATAATAATCTCTTTGATGATTCTATGATTGCTTGAATCCTTCTGTGGGAATGATTCAAAAATATCCACACTTTTAGAATCATAAACCATTGCAGGAACATTGACATCCTAAAATATTGCTTTATTCCTTGCAATCCAAACACCCCATATCAGAATAAAAAGAAAGGATCTATAATGCTGGAAAAAATAATTGTGATACCACTCCTTCCAAGCATCAATAAGATCTTCTCCTTTCCATCTAAAATGGGTGCCAAAAAATTGTGTTGCAAACTTCCACATGGAGGAAACGTAAGGGCACTGAATAAAAATATTTGATGTTGATTTTGAAGCTTCATGACATAATGTGCATATACTAGGCCCAATACCTAGAAATGTTATTGATATGTGCCAAACCGACACTTTTACATCCATAGATATCCGGGGGGAAAAAACTTAGTCTTCAGAGAGAATTCTAATTTCGAGATAGTTGAATGCCACCAAGCTGGAGTAGGTATATAATCTTCAGCTCTATCAACCCCATATCCAAGTCTAGGAAAACAGGTACCTCCATCTTCATTGTCTGACCAAATCCGAGTTTCTTCCTTGTCACTAATAAAAGCATGAATTTTGTATAGGTATTTTATATATTTCTCCGAGATAATACAATGCTACCCTATAGAGCCCAAATCAACTACAGAAATCCATTTATGGAAAGAGAATATTGTGTGTGGTACATAATTTAATAAGGAAAAAAAATTCCTTTATCTTTTAAATGATTGATCATTTCCATTGGGAGTCTATAATCACTGAAAAAACCCTTCCAGGGAACCTATCTGATCTGGATATTCCTACCATTTCCTATTTCCCAGACTAACCAGTCTCCAATAATATCGTATACTTTATTGTTTCTTTCCAAATGATGGAAACATTTCTGCAAACCTTATTCCAAGATATGATCCACTATTCTATGGATAAAGGATATATATAGTTCTGGTGAATTACTTTCTCCCAAATTCCTTCACTAGTAATCAGTCTCCATATTCCTTTTGTTGTAAGGGCCCTAGAAAAACTAGGAAGTACTTAAGGCCCCATCCCCTAACTCCTTGGGAAAAGTGGATCTCTTCCTAGCAATCTAGAGGTAGGAACTTTGGTTATCAGTGGCTCTATGTATAAAATTAAGACATTTTTTTCTAGGGTTGTCCATAGTAACAACATGGATATAGGAAATGGAGACCCAATAAATTGGTAGGGCTTCAAGCACTGCTTTCATCATAACTAATCTTCCTCCTCTGGAGAGCCACTTATTGCACCATAAATTAACTTTTCCTTCAATCTTACTAACCATCCAAGCCTAGTCTCTATCCGAATAATCATTAGGTTTAGTAATGAAACCCGATTATTTTAATCCATTGTTAATATCAATCAAAGTGAAGTTGGATTGTGAGAAAATCCAATCCATAAACACATTATCTGTGTTCATAAAATACTTGGTATATTTAGTAGCATTACAGACCATACGTGTTGCTTGTGAAAAAAAGGACAAAATTTCTTTAATATTGTATATGCCCCTCCATGATCCATCAGTAAAAAACAAAATTTCATCAACAAAAAGAATATCAATGATAGCCACATTTCCCCTGATTGCAATACCTTAAATACTCCATGATATTTGGCTTCTAAATTTGCTCTGCTGAGACCCTCAACAACCATAATGAATAATAAAGGAGTAAATGGGAATCCTTTATCAATCCTCTATCAATTCTGAAAAAAGGGAGAAGTTGATCCATTGGTAAGAACATTAAAAGAAACAGATTGTACACAAGGCATCATCCAGTTTATCATAGGAATATCAAATCCTATATGGGTCATCATCAACTGGAGGAAAGTCCAATCAACCAAGTCATATGCTTTTGATAAATCAACATTTATAACTGCAGTAGGAATCTTCTTATTCTTCATCGAATGAACTACTTTCTGAGCAATCCCTATTGCATCATAGATTTGTTGATTCTCCAAAAAAAGAAAATTGTTCAGATGACATAGACAAAGATTAAATTCCTCTAATTCAGTTGACAATGATTTTTGCATATATTTTTTAAATGCATTTACATAAAGAGATAGGCCCATGACAATCCAAAGAGATTGGATTGTCATTCTTAGGAATAAGAGCTATAAATGTGGAGTTAAAATATGTCAAGATTCTTCCCTTAACCCTATATTCTTCAACCACTACTAACAAATCATATTTAAATAAAACCATAAAATAATTCAATATAAAAACCATCAGGGCCAGGACTATTATCATTGTGCATAGAATGAATAGCCTCATTAAGTTTCTCTAAGGAAACAGGTTCATTCAAGGAAAAAATAGGTTCTTAATTAACAAAGGAAGTATAATGAAAAAGAGTATTCAACATGGCATTAATAATCACTCTTTCATCCTCTTTATACATATTCTTGAAATGATTAACCCTAGTCTTAGCCAGCTCCTTGAATCCAAAGATCATGTTCCCACTGTCATCCTCTAATTACCATAGGAAATTGGTGTTTAATGTGTGCCTATATAACTGATGGAAGTATTTAGTATTATTGTCACCCTAGGAGATCCATATGGCTCTGCTCTTCAAATGAACAACTACTTCCTACTCACATAAAATATTCCTCATGTATGATACAAGTTCCCTTATCTCTCTTTTCTAGGTTAGAGAGGTGTATCCTTCAGGATAAGTCACATGGAACAAATGTAGGAGGTATTCAATTCTTATCAGCTCAGAGGTGTAGAATTTCCTATGTTCATCAGCCCAAGCCACTGTCAAAGAACTAACCAAATTCATATTATTAAGGAATTTTACTGTAGTGGTGATATTAAGGAATTGTACTGTACGACTAGGATCAAAATTTCTCCAAGCCCTTTTGACCATTGAAACATATTCATCATTTTCAATCCAATGATCATTAATTTTTAAAGGAATGGGAGGTTTAAGATGATCTCCTTATAAGTCAATATAGATTTGAAAATGCTTAGAGTCACTGCCCTCACCCACCCATTTCTTAATCGTAGGGACATCATGGAGGATACCTTCATTGATATAAACATTGGAAATCCTCTTGTCCATCCCACTATCTCCGGATCTCATGTTTCCCCAAGTAAGTCTCATGAAAACAGGAGGAAGGACAAATAAATTCACATATTCATTGATTTTCACCAAAAAATATTCCTACGGGTCAAGGTGGTTGTCACACCCCAAGTCTCCAATTCTCCAAAAGAGAAGTTAAAATATCCACCTAATATAACTTTGTCACCACAATGATATCCCATTATGAAAAAAAAAATCCCAAAAATCTTGTCTATGGAAGTTAGGCCCATAAAAATCAACTAGAGTAAAGGTCCATCCAAAATCTCTGGAAAATAAAACACCCCCCAACCTTGAGGGGATAGACCAATTATCAAGGCACGACATATTGTTTTTCTACCAACCAATTAAAAGGCCATTGTACCTTCTTACAACATCAATATAGGAGAAGTCCCATCTAGGGAGAAAATGTTTCATCTCAGGAAGAATCATATCACCACTCACCAAAATCTCATTAATTAGAATAATCTACGGATGATTGGTCTCTACCAATCATTTAAGGGTCATTTCTTATGGTTTCATTTTCCCTCTCACATTCAGGTACAAAATTAAAATTAAATCACTACTGAGCTAGGAATTCTTTCTCTAAGGTTCCATATAATAGTTCTTTGAGTACTTGTACTTACCTCCAATGCTATATTTTTCTAGAATATGCCATAATAAAAATGCCTCCCTCGAAGCCTAGAAGAGTTAGGTAGAGGAATCAGCTCCCTAGAAGCCTAGAAGAGTTAGGTAGAGGAATCAGCTCCCTAGAAGCCTAAAAGCCTAGAATCAAGACTCAGCTCACTTGTGAAAATTCTAAGCATGTATCTAATTTTTGTAGGTGCACTTGCCGGGAAATACCTAGAATCATGTTTGGTATTTTATTATTCAACCTAGATTCTATGTTCAATAAAGAACTTGTGATGTTGGAATCTCCATTAACAGACCCAAAAAACTTCAGGATCAAAGGAGAATATCAATAGTTCTTATATAGGATCTCATCTGAGACATGGGATCTAGGAAAATATTTACCCTCCAATGCTACACCTTTATATGGGATAAGAGGATCATCATTCTCAAAAGAGTGAGGGAAAAGAGGATATTCTTGTAAAAGGGGGAGATCCTGTGAAGTGACCTTAGAATAAAACAAAGGTTCTTGAAAGGATACTTGGCTTAGAGGATGCTCTACCAAGGGAAAGGGAAAACTCATATCAGATAGACAGCTAAGAAATGATAAGTCCTTAAAGGATGGATTCAAAGAAGGGGATGGCTTCCTAGTGAAAATCCAAAGAAATGAATCTCTTCAAAAAATAGGGATAAAACCCCATCGAGGTGAACGACTTCTTGAGGAGAAGGAGATGATAGATTTTCATTCTTCAAAAAAATAGTCTTAGGCGAGAGGGTACCTAGAGATCCAGACTTTGACAAGACCAATGATGGTTCAAAGGATAAAGGAGAAATGAACATACCTGTGGAATCCTTCAAAATAGAAGTAAATTCTTACGGAGTGACCATCATATCCATAGAGTTCATAGGATCTTCATAACAACACCATACTTCCTTCCTCACCATACTGTCTTTTATATTGGTCGTAGTATCTACATAACACGTTCCTTCATCATTCACGTTCGGCCTATCTTCCATACAAAGAGTGATCTTGAAATTAGGGTTCAAAACATCTCCAATGAAAGTAGAGTCATGTTGGTAACCCTAGATATTTCCGTTCTTAGACCTCTAAAAATATTTAATATATGGATTGGAATAATATTTTAGAATGTGTCCATATTTGTGGCATCCATCATATCATAAAGGAATGCCAATATAGTCTAGGGACTGAACATGAGAGAACTCCCCTTTCAATGTCACCATGGATTCTAGTAGGCCCTCCTTCATGTCTATATCAACAAGAATTTTAGTCGGGAACATGTTATTGGATTGATGAAAGGAGATGTTTGCAGATAAATAAATATCGAGCAAGTTAAAAATCTTCTTGAAGATATTCTCATTCCATAGCTCTAGCGAAATCCCAGGAAACTTGACCCAATTTGGGTGAATAAAATGCTTCTGTCTTCTCGCATCAAAAGTGGGACTCCAATGATGAAGACTCGGGGTATCAAAGTATTTTCTCGAGACATGATTTAGCATCTTGACTACATCTTGCGGAGCATTCAAAAAAATGCCCCACCAACCTTTAGCTAAAGAAATTCTATGAGGGTCATATCCCATCGTATCTTTCTAGGTGTCTCTTACCCATCTTCTGAAACAAGTCAGGGACATATTACATCCATTGAATCAACCTGCAAGGGCATATCCAATCATAGAAAAAACCTAGAATATTTCAATATCTTCCCCAAGCAAAATATTAAGAGCACCATCTTTCCTCTTGATACACTTCACTTTAATATTATCTAAGATACCATTCGAGGCTTCTGAGGATCATAACTGTAAGTTGGAATACTAGGAATCTGGGTCTAAAACATTTGTATTAACCAAAATGGAATCAAACCCTACCTCCTGATTAGACACAACAATCAACTTCTTTTGAAGACTCAAATATTTTTTCAACCAAACACCAATTGCAAGGAGACTTACCCGTGAAAGTGTCGCATATTGCATCTCTGTAGTCCTTCTGCAGTTCTCTGCCTCCATGGAACCCAATAGTCAATCCTTTAGGAATGGATGCAGACGATATGGTCCCTTGTCGAGGAGGTGATGAAGGGTGGAGAGCTCTCTTTTCATGTTCGACACCATAGTGATGACCAAAAGAATAGGGATATAAACCTTATTTCTAGGGTATTTTCTTCGACATAATTGAAACCAAAGAGAGATACACCTATCAAAAAAATTTGGGGTACACACCTCAAAGGATAGACATCAAACTGTTGTCATAATGAAAGTACGACTACCTCGAGAAACAACAGGGTAGAAACAATAGATAAAAGCAATATTTAATGACTCATTCCCACTTTGATTAGACGAGGTTGGTATTGGGAAAAATGAGCTTGAATCCTTGTATACACTAATGTGTTCATACCAGGGTTAAATTCCTATAAACAACTGAAAAAAAAAAATCAAAACCCTAGCTTCCATGTCATCGAAACCCTAGCTACCATTACTTGCAAAGGAATGACTCGTCTTCATAGTTAGGCTCTCAATGTGCATCATAGTTATAATTATGAAGTTTTCAACGTGTTCAATGGATGAATGATTCACCATTCAAGGTATGTATTAGATTCCTACGGATTCACTAAAAAGAACGTGATCTATATGAAAAATAATCAAGTTTATCTAGTTTTGTGATGGATCACCATTCAAGGTATGTATTAGGTTCCTACCCAAGGATCCATTAAAAAGAACGTGATCTATATGAAAATAATCAAGTTTATCTAGTTTTGTGATGGATCTATGTTAATTTATTTGTTGCTTTTGTTTAAAAATAGAGAATGCATAATACATGAGTGTTTTTATTAATTTTATCATAATTAATAGAAAACATCAATGCTTCTTTCTTTATTTTATGCTATACGCATTTTTTCATGGAATTTTTGTGTTAGACGCATTTACAAAGTGTTAGAAATATTTTCCCTTAACAAGTTATAAAAAAAAATCTACTTCTCTCTCTATACAATAATATTTTTACTTGTTAATGAGGTGTAGCTTAAGTGGATATGAGGAAAACTATACCCTCTCCACCTAGGTTCAAATCCCATTTTATGACAATTTTTCTCTAAGTGAGATTAGTGCTCATGAGTTATATATAATCTAATCATGAATTGTTGAATTTAGGGTTTACCCTATGTACCATCCTTGTTACCAATATATGTATGTATGAAAGTTTAGACTACAACATAATCATTACATCTTTAAAAATTCACCCTTAAAAATTTCCCTACACTCACATTAGCTCTACACAAGTTTAAAAAATAGTCTTCAATATATGTCTCCATAATATATAGATCCTATATCCTATCTCATGACAATATCATTTTATATATTTATTAAATTTCATAAACCTTTAAAATCTAAATTAAACACTTAATATTCTTGATAAGATATATATGATTTAAACATGAATGGTTAAATTTAAAGTTTATTATGGAAACTATCATTGTTACCAAAATATATAGAGAGAGAGAGAGAGATATAAACTTAAATTAAATAATGATTATGTCTTTAATTATATAAAGAATTTTAAAATTGACCTAGAATATTTGTATCTATAAGATATAAATCATAGAAGGTTTTCTAAAAAGTAGATAATTTGGATGGGATGACCAATTTTATTGGAATTGGACATTTTTTTATTTTGCAAAATTAAAATTTAACTGTGTTTTAACCAGAATTTTGATGATAGAAATGGATTCGACACCCTCAAATTTAATTGTAACTTGGATTTTGAATAATTATGACCGCATTTTTTCAAAATTGTGCCAAAAAAATCTACCTATTCTAACCCAAATCATCAAATTTTTAAACTACACATAAATCCTTTATAAATCCTTTATAGCATTTCACGACCCTATTTCATTTTAAATTCAAATTAAACATTCTATATCCATATATAAATTTCATATTTCCTTTTAAATTCAAATTAAACATTTTATATCCATATATCAATTTCATATTTCGTTTTAAATTCAAATTAAACATTTTATATCCATATATAAATTTTATATAGCATTTCACAACCATATTTCATTATATATTTATTCAATATTTTATAAATCAAATTAAACATTTTATATTACTTTATAGTTATGGAATTTTCTTTCCTTTTGCTTGTTTCTTCCCTCTTTTTTAAATATGATTAATATGATTATTAAAAAGAATGTAAAAAAAGAAAGTGGGTAAACCAGAATTAATGGGTTTCTATACGTACAACACATGGTCACCAATAAATAGTCACCATTCTTACATTTCTAGTTCGCCAGTGACTCACTATTGTTATACTTTTGTTAAAAAAATCATTTACAATATCCATTAGATGTTCAAGTCTATAAATTAACGACTATGTCCAAATATTCTTTGAGGTACACGACTTTATAAAATTATTTTAAAAATAATTTATAATAAATTGTAAAGTGAGATTAAAAAAGTTTCTTAAGTCGATGTCAACATTATTATATTGCGAATTATATAAATTCACGCCAAGATCATTCAAAGATTTAGTTTTCCTATTCTAAAACAACATTGCTATTTTATTTATTAAAGATAATGACCCGTGCAATTAATTTATGCTCTCGTTCAAAACAAGGAGACAAGAAGAAGGATGCAATAATCATATTATTTTGGATCTATTTTCTAGGTGTACTTTTAATTTGTTGATGACACTTGGTATCATGAAGATTAAATCAATACTATTAACGAAAAGATAGTTTGACAATGTCTACATATATTCATTTTCTCGCTTAAACAAACACAAGTGTATTAATGAGTTGCTAATTAGTTTTTTTTGGATTTATGAAGGGTCACATATAATTTAAGGGATTTAAATACATGCCGCATGCCAAACAAAAAAAGTGGAATAATTTGTGCACCTTAGAAACTAGCCATATGACAAGTTGACTTGGTTAAGTGGGGTACTATAAGGTCATCTTTGGTGATGGAGTAGTGTTTATAATGTAGATTATGTCTAGGTGAAAAGTATTCAAATTGTATATGTGAGCAAAATTAAGTTGATACCAAATTCATTATTGAGAAGAAATACTACTTCAACTTCTAATTAGTTTTTTTTAATTGATTTTGTAGGTATTTTATGTGTTTATTATGTGAATGGTGTGGTATTTTTTTATTTTTTTTTTATTTCAATGTTGTGTGCATTAAGATAGTAATAGTAAATCTTAATTTTAATGTAAAAAACTTCATAACAAAAAGTTCGTAGAAACTTGTTTAATATGTTATGATTATGATTATTTGTTGTCAGGGAATATCCATGATATCTTACCGAGCAATGAAGCTAATGACATGGGTCTATGCACATATGAATATACTAGATCAAGCATCCTTCTCAATATGCACTTATTGCTTGGGAAAGAAGTCTTGACATGCGTATTGAGTGCACATAACTTGCTCACTTGTATCCCATCCACCTTCAAATCAAATATTGCCCATAAGTATGTCTTTTATGCAAGTAAAAGTCCAAGGCTCACATAGATTTTCAAGACTATTCACCAAATCTCCATCCTTCATATGATCTGTAGCAACCTATAAATGTCACCCTTGCACACTTAGAAGATTCTTGTTTAAACTATGAACATATGATCCCTCATCTAGCTTAAGAACCTCTCATGATGTCTTTCATAATGAGATAGAAATGATGTCTTTCATGAACGAAGGTGCTATGGCATGGTTTCACTGAGTGAAGACCATGTGTTTCTCACAAGAAAAGTGATGCCATGATGGACCAAATCCATTTAGAGTAATTCAAATTATCTCATTTACATCAATCTCTTCTTAAATGAAAACAATATTATCTCTAAAAATACTATCTTCATTAAATAGTTCACTATGGTATCAATCTTGTTCATGTAAGTATTATTGAGATTGTTCTTCAAAATCATTTTATGAGAAACATTGATACGGTACAACCTTTTCAAGGAAAAACACATATCCTTCATCGTATTCTTCTTTGTGATGTGAGGGATCAAGTGATCCTGTGGTGATCCTTCACTAAATAAGGAATAATTTGCTTTTCTTTTGATGATTTCTTAGTATGTTTTTCTAATTCCTTGGGACTAATGGGAGGTGTGATCTCCTTCTTGACAAGATACAACTGTTTGTGAGACCTTGTCGAGGTCTTTAATTTATACTCTAATAAACTAGTAGTTTTCTTGTTTAGGAGTTTATTTGTTTGATATCTACTGAGTTAAATCTAGGTTCTGTATTTCTATTCAGTTGAATTGCTCTGTAGGGTTAACTCAATAATATGCTATAGATTCCTATTTTATTTTATGTTTGTTCAGATCTTGCCATTTTCAGTTCTTACAATAGCATATATATCTCAATCATTTAAACATATACATGTGTGACTTACAATACTTAATAGTACTAAGTGGAAATACATCAATCAATAAGTGAAAATTACTTATATAAAATAAAATACCTGTGGGATAGAAGTTTGTCCCTGCAATCTCCACTTTGGCCATGCAAACCCCAAAGTAGAAAACTCAAGCGGCCAAATAGATTTACCACCCAACCAACTAGGATTAGCCTCCTCGACTCCCTAACTCCAAGGAACCCATATTCCTTGGTCCTATGTGCCCGGAGTCCCAAAGAAAAACAACAACCAAATATGCAAAAATAATCACAAGAAGGTCTTGAGATTCAATTACCCCTCCAGTTCTGATTCTCAAGATCCAACTACCCCTCTAGTTTGAATCTTCTTCTAGTTTCCCCCACAGGTTCATGGTTTCCAAGAATTTTGTCCTCCCCAAAATAAACCCAAAAGTCCATTCATTCATATCTTCTCCTCCCTCTTAATCACTTCCCACCACCTCCTTCTTCGGGAGGAGTGATCCACTACCCTCCAGAAGTAATGTTTAATAATCATGTTCATTTTGGATAACATGTCAATTCAAATTTATTAAATTTCAAGTGCACCATTTTCTAAAAACAATTAAAATAATCACTTTAAGGCACAACCATATTCATTCATTTAATTCCTTTGACTTTCACTCAATAATGAAATCAATTTGAATAACTTCAACTGCACTATTTCAATAAAAAGAATTAATATTCATTTTCAAGGGAAATTAACTACCCGTTGGATGGGCCCATATGAAGTAGTTATGACTTTCGATACTGGGTCAGTAGAAAATAAGACAATTGATGGTTCACAAGTTTCCTTTGTAGTAAATGGACACAGACTTAGACTTTACCACCAACCAATATCTAAACAGGATTTCGTACAAAATGTCTTGCATCAGAAGGAGATGGAATTGGTTGAAGAGGAAATTATTCCTCCTCCTCCGAATCCTTAAAGTTATTATGGGTTTTTATTTCTTTTATAATTGTAAATATATTTGTGTTCGCCCGAATAAATAAGATTCATTTCTAACAAATTAACTGCATTTATATAGAGGATTCATTTCCATGGTCACCCGTTTCAGTCTTGTTAATTAAAACAGGAAGACTCTTTTCCTTTTTCTCATTTTTATGAATGCTTTTCGAATAAAAAAGAATCATCTAACAAGTGATTTTACAGTTGATTACAAATACTTTATCTCTATAAGCAGCTCATGAGGTATTATCTGAAAAGGGAAGTGCACTAAAAGACTCATAATGTATCTTAACTCTTTTTGGGTACTTTCGAAAGTTGAAAGTTTATAGTGAAAATTAAAAAATTCTCTGTATATCATTTTCTGTATGATTCGTTATGATTTTATATATGGTATTTTGATTTAGACATGTACATTTTTTATTTATTGGAACAGTTGCTTGAAAGACCTAATTTAATCATCATGTTCTTCAGATTCTCATCTTACACCTATGGACTACTAGTTCATCCTATACTTATTATCAAAACTTGTCTCTTAAGCATTTTGTGGTAACCTGAGAGTAAGAGAAATTTCTGCTTTTGGGGAACATTATTGATCTTTTATGAAGAAGATAAACTAAGAGGTCAAGAGACAGCTTTAAGTTATTCTCTTTTGACATGACCTATGGTTTTGGCCATTATAAAAGTTACTTATAAGGTTTACTCTTGAAAGTTGAATTATGTGTTTAGTAGGCTTAACATGCTCTAGTGCCAATTGGCTTCCATATATTTAAAATCATTATACGAGGCAAACTTGTCGAGGTACTGAATAGACCTGCTGGCATCAGGTCAATTCTAAGTAACATCTTAAAGCAAGGGAGCTTGGTAAATGCAAGTAAACCCGTCAAGGTATTGAACAAGCTTGCTGGAAGTGGGAAAATGCTTGCATGGTACCAAGATAAACCCGTCGGGGTACTGAACAGGTTTGCTGGCAGCAGGGAAATATCAGGTAAATTAGATTCGGTTAATGCACCACTATGCACATGGTTCATTAAAAATGGTAATATATATATTAAAAAAAATAGAATGTATAAATACATGTTTAGGCCAATTGTTTATGATGTTATGAGAGAATGGATGTAATAGTTGGGCTTGGACTTGGCCATCTAATTCAACCTATACCTAGGATATGATTATCCTAGAAATGGGACCCATAGCTATAAATCTCACAAAATCCACAAGGTAAACTCAATATATTCTTGAGATGACAAGAAATCCTTATAATGAGGCATGTATGACTAGCTTTTCCCATGGCATTTTTCGAGTTATAATATCATGATTCATTTGGTTTTCCTAAGCACTGTTATTTTTCCGATGAATGTGCATATCTGAATTATTTCCATTTATTTGTTATTTTTTTCTTTTACTTGCAAAATAATAACAGCATGATAGAACTTTGTATTAAACTATTTTGAAATTCCTTAGTTTTTCTCCCATGGCTTGACGACACGCCATATCTTTGGTTTGGGGGAGGAATATTATACTGTCTTTATTTCTCTGATTTTTCATAAAATGTTTATTTATCTCTGAAAAATGACAAGTGTTTTCAGGATGATGCAAATAGCAGGACCTGGTCCTAATTTTGGATGAATAAGGAAGAACGCAATTGAAGATTCAATAGAATTGTTCCATATGATCCTCTTGTGGGCTGGTAGCCTACAAAAATTCACTACATGATTAGCAGCAACCTGATCCAGTGAAGCATATATTTTACAGAAAATCCATATGAAGGATCTTATGCAGGACCATATGAAGGGTCGAATGTTGGTTCGAATGGAGTGCCAGATGATGATCTGAAGAAAAACTGTGATATTATAGCACTAATGGTTAAGTGTGTTAAGATGTTAGCTTAATTTTGTTTTTGGGAAAAACGTTAAGTTAGATGAGCTATATCCATAATTACCAAGTCACATCTACATGCTTATAAGAGCATTATGACAACTGTTATCTAATTTTGACCTATGATTTTGTATGATTTTTGGTATAATACGATCTTGTTTAAGCCCATATGTATGCGATAAGACGTTAGGAACTTTTCAGTCGTCATTATACTACCATCACACTTATCCCCTTATCCTCTTCCACGTGTAAACCATCAAGTGATCTATCCTCGTGTTAATATAAGATTATTATGGTTGTGAACGTGGTTTATGAAATCACATTGATTAATATGTTCAACATGTCCAAATTTTTACTTTAACATGGTTGAACTGATCAAAACCTTATGAACTCATCATCGCATGTGTCCTTTGACGGCATGCGATTCAAGATTCTCCATGATGGCACGATCATGTAAACGTGCCAAGTGTCTGGTGTGATCGTTTAATCGCCCATATGGAGCACGTTTTAAAATTACCTTCTCGCAATTTTCTTTCCCCTCACTTACCGTTGTCTCTGCAAAGCCGTTTTAGTCACCATCTTCGTGTACCCTCTATAAAACTTGCATCCTTGCCTTTCTCTTAACAATGTCGAACCGTCTGGAACCCGAGAATTGTCAATATCTGTTTCAGATGCCAGAGTTTTGGGAATGTAGGGAGATTTTCTTTCGGGCTGGATGGAACCCATTTCTTCACTCATTGTAGGGGTGTGACGAAGAAATTTCGCTGCTTTTTGTGATGGGTTTTGATGTTAAATTGGCCAGGGTTGGTCATCTCCTTTTCTAGGTAACCAAGGATACTATCATCCTTGTGGCTAAACTCCCAAGAGAGGGCACTCACTAGCACAAACATGGGTTTCTCCCTCGTTCATCCCACAACTTATCTCTTAATCCAAAATTCTAGCATGTTGCAGGCCGAAGATTCCATCGAGAATGGATTAAGCTCGATTACCTTAACCCTTTTTTCATCATCATCCGTCTTATCACTTGCAAGAGTAATTTCAGCGTATTCAAAGCTTTCCATCTTCGTTTACTGGTGCATTTTGTTAATTGACAGTTTCTCAATTTTCCATTTTATTTCCTAAAGAGCAAGGAGAAAATGTCAGGCAAAGTTAGGAAGAATACCATTAATCCTAGGGGTAGTTTGTATCACCATAGTTTGATCAAGATTCTGATCCTGGATCAACTCAAAACAAGGAATGATACTTGGGATACTTTTGTGTTCAAAGTCCTAAACCCTCACCTCAATATTCAAAAACACCCTAGGCATCTCTGTAATCATGAATCCAGTCAAACCCCATCCACAGAGAAGAAAAGCCCCAACATCGTGCATATCGATGAAGATACATCAAAGGCGAGTCCATCTGCCCATTCTACCCCGGTTAGTCCTGTGTCTGCCAAATTTTTACCTTTTCCACGACTTCGTACCAGGGATCAAAAGGAAAAATTTTCCCAGTCCATTGTTCGGCCCATTGTCCATACCACGATTCAGCCTGATATTCAAACCGACCATCCAGACAGCATGGCCAAGGTAGATAAACCTGACCTAGACTCACCCCTTTTCACATTGGCTAGTGTCTTAGCCAAATTGCTCAAAGATGTTGCTCGTGAGACTGACCCTACACCTACTCAGGGCATGAGTCCTGAAAGACAAGTTCCCTCTGTCGACCTCAAGATACCCACCAAGGAATTGAGACCGCATCCAAATCCCAAACAACCTACAGACTCATTTACTCCTAATCATCCAACAATAGACCAATTGACTCAAGAATTGGCACAGTCAGTGCGTCATAATGAAGAATATGGCAAGTTAATCGTAGACCTTCGACAAGAGAATAAGGATTTGTGTCTGCAAATTAAGGTTGTCGAAGACCTCAACAAGGCTATCAATTCGTCACACAAAACTCAACAGGAGAGGATTGCTGTTTTAAAATCTCAAGCCTAGAAATTGAATTTTAAATCCCTTGTTTCATCTTCTAAGTCGAAGGCAGCTGCTAACGCAGATCAACCTTCTTCCTGACTTATCTTTTGTTTTTCTCAGTGGGACCCGACATCTCTCTAGTTTGGGGGAATGTTGATCCTAGTTTTGTTACTATTTTCGAATGATAAATTACTCTTTTTACATCTATTTTGTCACCTTTTTGGCATATTTCTATCATACAGCCTATCATTCAGCCTCAGCTACAAATACATTTGAAACTTATGCAAGTCTTGGTTTATTTTTATCATTTCGTGATTTTATTAAGCAAATTCGGCTATAATTGGAAATATGTCTGATATGTGAATTTGTTTTGTAGGTCATAGTGTTTACGTAAGCCAACGATGGACATTCATTCATACAAGATATGCGCAGAGCATATCCAACTCGTCGTTCAACCTCCCGATTAGCTCGCGCATTGTTAATCAACATATTCATAAATGGTTAAAGCGCTGAACCACTTTAACTGTTCAGTTTTCCATGCGTTGTATGTTTGGATGACCTTCGCTCTAGAAGGCTCGCCATCCTGCCTTCTCCATTTGACACTGAAATCCAAGTCCACGCCAAAGAGGAACCACACGCCACAGCACGCACAAGGAAGAACCGATGCGCAAGGAAGAAGGAGAAGAATTATGTGTTGTCGTATGGTTGTTTATTCGCCATAATGGTTGACTATTTTTAGGAGCAGTTGACCACTGAAAGGGTCGACCTGCTCATCCTTGTAAATGCTATATATACCTGCCTCCAAGTGAGATAATATTTAGCTAATTTGTAATATGTCAGTCAACTCTGTAAAAACTTTGTTCTGCATATTAATACAAGTTAATATTTATATTATTCATACATGTTCATGTTCCCTTGAGTGATTGATTAGCACACCACCCTAATTGCTGAGAGGGTCCCTCAACAACCAGTGGTCTTCGTTTCCGTGTGTATTTTCGTCATTCATTTTTTGCAATTAGCATAGTTTCATTTCTGGTTTTCTTAAGTAATTGAGTTTCCTGTAATTGTTTGTTTTATTATTTCCTGTAGCATGTGTTTCATTTCCATCTTTACATAACTGGTTGCGCACATAGTTAGTTTCCTTTCCAGTCTCTTTACAACTTGTTGGTCAGTTTATATTGATAGTTGCATAGATCTAGAATTCTTGATATCTTAGATTTAATTTACAATAGATTTAGCTATGTTAACTCTTGCTTGTTATAGATTTGCTTTGGTTATACTTTTGATTGTTTATAATACAACAGATAATGGTTTCTTTATGAGCATGAATTAGTATAAATCTTTTCATTGTTTGAATACTGAACAAGTTTATTTACTGCCTTTTATGGATCTTGTTTGCATGTGCACAAAATCAACTGATAATTAGATCATTTAGGCCACTTTCCATTGTTTTCTGTATACAGACTTTCATTCAGACTGTCTATTTAACCTTTCATTCAGACCATCTATTCAATATGTTATCCAGTCTTTCATTCAGCCTTTGATGTTCCCATTTTGTTTTAAGCTTGTTTAAAGGATCTGATTCTTTAGCTTTTGAATGTTGTTCTGTCTTGATAATTAGATAATGGTTATACTTACCATTGGAACCTTAGATTAGGCTATTCAAAGTATTTATCAAGTTCCATCATCATCTTTCACCTCTTTTTACCTTAGTATGACTCAAATTATACTCTGTTCTGTTTCTTTGGTTTCAGATCTTCTTACTTTTTACTTTTATAACATTTGATAAGTGTATCTCCAGTCTAGTTTATCTTTGTGTATATCTTTGTGTTTAGAAGAGCTTTTCTAGTTAAGTTTTCTTTATTAAGTTTTCTACTTGCTTCTTTATCTAGTTTTCTTTATTAAGTTTTTTACTTACTTCTTTCATTAAGTTTTTACTTGTTTATAAGTTAGATCTTCCTTACATATGTTTCATACAAGAATTGTTTCTTTATAAAAGTAATCCTTAAAAAGAATCTTGTTTTTTAATAGATTAGTTGTTTATAACATCTTCCTTAGTTAAGAGTCACTTGCTTATGGAATAAATCACCATGTTTACCATCACCTGTAACTGGACATTCCTTAGTTTGCACATATTTGTATAAGTTAAATTAGATCTAGTCCCATTTAGTTTCTTTACTTCTTTTGAAAGCCATTTTGACACTACTCCTTCTCCAGTTCCGATTACAATGAATGCATATCCTCAGAACCCACAAGGAGAGTGGAACTAGTGGAACTAGATAGTTTAGTTTAACCATTATGTACATTTGATTAGTTGCATGTATAGTTTAGTTGTTGAAATTTGTAAAGTATATTAAGTTGTTGCAATCTTGTTTCCAATATTATAATGCCTTGTATAGTTAGTTTCTGAAGTTGTTTATTAAGCTTTCTAATTCTTAGATTAAGAAGTGGAATAGTTGAGTAATAGGAACTTTACTTTCTTAGAATAGTATTGTTTATATCTTTACTTTTCAATATTTGTTTATAGAGTAGAGTAGTATAGGTTGATACTGCTCTAGTCTAATACTCTATTATGGTTTAATGACCTTAATAGTTGACTTTCTAGGAGTTTGACTCGGTTTTTCATTTTGAAAGATCTTTCGATCTTTTCTTTGTTAAAATATTTCCTAGGAACCCCTCTACCTTTGCATATATTTTGTGTCAACTCTAAGTTTACCAACCTTCGTCGATAATTAAATATTTGGTGAATTAATTAAGACATTATAACAACCAACAATACAATGAGGATGAAACATCATATATAGGGCTTATAAGGTGACTATTCACCAAAGGGTTGTGTCCCTTAGTTAAATATAATTAATATTATGTTTTTATTTTTATTATTTATAATATTATACATTATTCATTATTTTAATATTTTATTCGTTACAAACCAACTTTTTATTTTTGTGTTTGACTTTAGCAAATTTAATTGCACAATGGAGGAATGTACTTTGTAACTATGTCCTCAATTTCATCATTGATGGGACACTTGTATTTAATATTAAATTTCACTATTGGTTACCAGTTGGATAGTTTCTTCTCAAGCTCAATTCAAACACATTGATTTTCTTGTAGAGATTTGTACTTGGAAACAATGTTTCAAGATCTAGTTTTTTGTAAGCAAGTACCCTAAGGGGATTTGAACTTGTGGCCTTCCATTTACAATATTCTCATCTCAATTACTCATTACCAATTGCTCTAACCCCGTAAGCAATATTTCAAGATCTAGTTAACCCACAACTTACATAGTTTTTTCACATGGCTATCATGTTTAACTCCATCACACTCTTAAAGGCTTAATATTAAATTTCGCTATTGGTTACTAGTCGGATAGTTTCTTCTCAAGCTCAATTCAAACACATTGATTTTATTGTAGAGATTTGTACTTGGAAACAATGTTTCAAGATCTAGTTTTTGTAAGCAAGTACCCTAAGGGGATTTGAACTTGTGGCCTTCCATTTACAATCTTCTCATCTCAATTACTCATTACCAATTGCTCTAACCCCGTAAGCAATGTTTCAAGATCTAGTTAACCCACAACTTACATAGTTTTTTCACATGGCTATCATGTTTAACTCCATCACACTCTTAAAGGCTTAATATTAAATTTCGCTATTGGTTACTAGTCGGATAGTTTCTTCTCAAGCTCAATTCAAACACATTGATTTTATTGTAGAGATTTGTACTTGGAAACAATGTTTCAAGATCTAGTTTTTGTAAGCAAGTAATCTAAGGGGATTTGAACTTGTGGCCTTCCATTTACAATCTTCTCATCTCAATTACTCATTACCAATTGCTCTAACCCCGTAAGCAATGTTTCAAGATCTAGTTAACCCACAACTTACATAGTTTTTTCACATGGCTATCATGTTTAACTCCATCACACTCTTAAAGGCTTAATAAACTAGATTGTGTAGCTTTCTATAAGAACCATTATTCAAGTACATGAGTATTAAAGACTAATACAACCAAATGTTATTAAAGACTGTTTTGATCTATATGTAATAACATCACATTGATAAGATAACTAATGAATCAATATTAGATCCAATGTTTTCCATAGAAAGAGTAGTAACATGACTTCTCCACGAACACGGAAATTCCCAACTCATATAAAATTATTATTATATGACCATTTTGTATTTGGTTGATGTTTTAGGGGATTTCCTCTCTTTCTCTTTTCAACCTTCAATAATTTTTTTTGATTAATTATGACCACGTGTTACGCTCTTAAATTCATTCATCAAAATAAAAAAATTAATAATCAACAAAACCTTGATAAATTTCAGTCTTATATTACACTCATGATCTCATTCATCAAGTACTCATGATCTCATTCATCAAGTAACATTTGTTATCCATAGCCAATCTTTTTATGTCTAGTAAGACAAAACCAAAACCAAAACCAAAACCAAATTTAAAATAAAAAAAAATCTTTTAAGAATCCACACCTAAGACATTTTCTAAACTCTATAGTTCCAATATATCATAAAAGGCACTCCCAATATTTTATAAAAAGCAGTCAAAATTTTATTTCATAATTGTTACACACTAAAGGTGGGATGGTACCTTTTGGAACTACTAATGTACCAAAATACTTATTTAAGTCGATGAGGGTTAGAAGATCAAGTTTACCGACCTAATTATCCTTCTCTCTTCTTTCCTTGAACAACACCAAAAGAAACAACACGAATCAATACATGCTCACTTGAAGATCTACATGCAAGAGAGCATTCAACACCTTAGACTTTGTTTGGAAAAGAATTTTCATTAATAAATTAGATTAAACAAGTCAAAATCTAATGAAAAGAAATAAAATCAACATACATCCATTTACAAAATATTTTGGAAAGTGAGAAACAATAATATTGTTATGTAATTGTTCACTAGTATGTTTCTCTTTGAAAGATCTCTTCCAAGCTAAAGGAAGTAACGGCCCAAAACGTTTTTTTCCTCAACATTTATATAAAGAGATTTAGGAGGGCTTAGATTGCAAAGCAATATAACTTAAAACAAAGGTACTAAATCAATAAACCAACATCATGTCATGTTGCAAGATCTAGATATCGTAAACATGGATGAAGGTGTCTTCTTTTAATTAACACTTTTATAGTTAAATAGAGGAAAAAGGAAAGATAGCGATTTTTTCTATTGGAATGTGTAAGGTATAAAGAAACTGAGGAAGGCTTAGATTGCAAAGCAATATAACTCAAAACAGGGGTACTAAATCAATAAACCAACATGGGAAATCAATAAACCCACATCATCCCATGTTGCAAGATCTAGATATAGTAAACAAGGATGAAGGTGTCTTACTTTTATAGTTAATTAGAGGAAAAATAAAAGTTAGCGATTTCTTCCATGGGTATGTGTAAGGTAATTCCTCTTAAATCTAACACTCTAGTTGTTTTCTTTATTGAGTATCTTGACACATGCTTCATGAATGCTATTGGGGGTGTTGATTGCAAAAATGGCATATGAAGCCATTTTAGAAGAGCAATTAATGAATTATCCAAAGTAGTGGGAAACATCCATATAGAAGTGGAAAACCCTATTAAAAATAGAATGATTTCTTAGTTGAGTTTCAAAAATAAGATTCTTACTTGGGACAATCTTCTTAAGAGGGGTTTCAATGGAATGGGAATGTGTGTATTATGCAGGGATGAGATGGAATCTGTTTCCCATATTTTTATCCACTATTTTTTTTTAGAACGATGTAGTTTCAGCAGAAAAAATGACTAAATTTTTAAGACTGTTGGGATGTTCAATTTTTCAGGAAAGTATTCATAATCAGATTCATAAAAATGTCAAATAAAAGGAACTTCCTCCATTTATAGTGTGGGAGGTTTGGAAAGCTATGAACTATTGCATCTTTGCATATATGAAGCCTTCTATTTACTTGGTGTGCACTAAGATTGCAACTTTGTTCTTTGAATACTTTAAAGTGAAGAAAACTGATCGTGTGAAATCACATATATTGCCTTAGTTTGGTAATTCTATACCCACATGTTACTTTGATGGTGCAGGGAAAGATGGTATCTACGGTGCTAGTATGGTTTTGAATATAAAAAATAGTCATAGCATCAATATCAGAATGAGAGTGAGTCTTGGGACAAATACTAAATATGAACTCCTTGCCCTTTGTGGGCTTTCATGGTTTTCTAGAAAAATAGGGATTTTCAATATCCATATTGCAGGTGACTCAAAAGTGGTGGTTGACTAGGCTAATGGAGCTTCAAATTTGCAAGTGCTTAATATTGATCAATGTGTACAAAATTTTTGTGATATGATAAACAATTTTTCTTATATGTCATTCTCTCACATATATAGGGAATCAATTTTTGTGGTTGATGGTCTCTCAAAGATAGAAATTGGAAACATGGAAGGTTTCCTACATTTCGAGGAATTTATTGATGACTATATGATAGATGAGTGACCCGTATCTGTCTTCTCATTGATTTTCTCCCATTTATCTTTGTGTTTTTGGATATGTATCCGAATAGTATAGGCTGTTATAGTTACAGTTTTGTGAAACAGTTCTTAGCCGAGAATTTTTTTTTGGATGTAATGTTAGAAATAAAGTTTGCAATTTATGGCTAAAGAGTAGTTGTAATTAAGTATCTATATTCCTTGATAAGACTTATGTAACTTTAATTCCTAGTTTGAATAACAAGTTACCGTTTTTTTTTTGTTCTGAAAAAAAAGATAAGCATTTTTCTCGAATTTGTTACATGATTACAACGTTTTAGGACACATGCATCAAAATTTGTGGATATCGAAGGAGTACCCACATATCTTCCTTTCTTCATCGTTTTTAAATGGAAACTTGTCCATCTTCAATTAATGTTTCCATTTAGGGTTATTGGAAAGTATTAACTTTGAAAAATAGATTAAGAGTGGACATCTTGATGTTTTTCTATTAAAATGTGTTTTCATCATTCGATGGAAAAAAACATGGATAACACTACTAACAACAAATATATACAACTATCACTAAGAACATAGATATGTCTAGAAGTAACAAGAGAATAAATGTTTTTTTCCTATATATAGAATACACAGAAGTATGGACAAATATATTACTTGATTTCAATGTGTGGTGCAATTCAATATATAGCTAATGAAATCCCAAAAGCCATAATACTTGGGTCAACAAGTCAACCCCGTGCTAGTATGCCACAATTAAAAAAAAACATTATTTTACAATAAACTAAAAATTTGCATAGTAACACATGTAACAATTATATTATCAAATTTAAATATTAACCAATTATGTGTAAATAAATATAACAAATACACACATAAAACATGATCACATAAATATTTTAACCCAAACACCCAATTTAGGGCTAACCAACATAGATCCATTTTAAACCTTGGATTTATCAAGTATAAAAGGAATCCAATTTCTTGAATTGTAAATTTTTTAATCTCAAATTTTTATACATCGAGAAAAATGTATACCTCATATACATGCATACATACATACATATATATTATGAGTATAAGTGGATTTTTTAAATTATTTTTCATTTGGTTTTAATTTTTTTTATTTTGTGAACTGACATAAATATTTTTAACTACTTTTTTTTAATGGTATATAACATTGCATTATGTTACGTGACAACATCTCCTCTATACTAAGTTGTAGAGCACCTAGATACTCTCTTAATGAAACAACAATGTAGTGGTCTTACATACTCTTATTTACTATTCTTCAACCAATAACAACAACAAAAAAGCTTATAATTAAAGTGTGTGCCTTGTACAGCCTAAGTAGGCCTAATGGTTGAGAGCATGTGCTTCCTCCTAGGAAGTCACAGGTTCAAATCCAAAGGAGGTAGGTATGTACACCTCTGTAGACTTTAGCAGTTAAATCACTGCGTAGAGGAGGGTCCATTGTCCCACAAACAAGAGAGTCTCATATAACAATTGGTGTCTCGCTTAGCGGTAACCTTAAAAAATATATTATTATTATTATTTTGATATGCCATAAATTATTTGATACAAGACGTTATTAGAAATAACATTCAACAACAAGAACTTATGATTGAAATGGATGTTTTTACGCATGCCTTGGATCAAATTGTGATGCTATTAAGAATAGTTATAAGCCATTTTTAGGAATAGCTCTAATCTACTTAGTTTATGATTTTGTTGTTTGCTATTGTAAGTTGTTAAGCACCAACAACATTATCTCCTTAATAAAAAGATAATCATGCACACCAACCATAAATAGTTTTAGTCCCTGCAAACACAATGCGAGACGGATAATGGATGACATGTGAAGTGGATAACGTGCCTCCATTAATTCAACATTATGATCAGGTACCATAAGAGAATGACAAATAATATTATATATTTTATGGCAGGACCACTAACAATCCAATTAAATAAAATAAACTAGGCAATTCCAGTCATTTTTGGTTCAACAAATTTAAGGAGGCATATGCACAACGTCCGAAGTTTAAATAGATCCATTTAATCCTCTAAAAATTAATGGTTGCACAAGGTGAGGAGATTCATGTATAAGTATTCAAGTACATAAATCTATAAAAGATTAATACAATATGTATTACTTAGGAAGATCACAACATTAAGTGATTGCATGAAGCCCGCCATTCCAAAGTCCCATTTAACGTCAAAGTGGAGAAGATAATGAAAATTTTGCAAAATTACTTTTAGTTGCCATAGGTATTTTCTTGGTGGGGGATTTCCTCGGGTTTTGTAACGGCTCTCAAGTTCAAGGATTTGGGTATCTCATTCCATCCTGAATATAGATATATATGGGCCACACACTTAGAGGACTGTGTATTAAGAAAGGTGTTATCTTCTTTCGGTTTTCAAAACTCTAGTAATTGTATTCTTGTCGGGGACTTGAACTTATTGATTGTGGACTTGAACTTATTAATTCGCCCCTAAAATTATTTCACGTTCTTGACTTCAGGTACATTATTGTACCATTGATATTTGTAAAGGGTATCGGTTTTTTCATTATTTGGTTAAAGACCCTGGCTGTCACCCGACTCTAGCACATTGGTGAGTCTATTTGGGACCCATACAGTTTCATGTCCTTTGTGATATCTGGTATATATTGGTGTCAATGTTCAGAAGCCCCTCAGTATCATGGTTCTGTATATCTCCAACATTAGATGTCATTTGTTGTGCCTCATAGATTCTAACTCTTAGACGTTGATTCCATGCAGTTGTGTACACCCTCAGATTCAATCGAGCATCATTTATTGTGATATTGCATTCCAATAGAATGAAATTGTTTCTATGTACGAGTTCTACATATTTGTATTCAACCTCCTCTTGAGGCCACCATTATGTACTACCAGTTATATGTATTGATCGGCTCCCATTGTTTGAGCCTTGGTCCCCATTTTTATATTGATACATTGATATAATCATGGGTATGCCCGCCTCATCCACATATATGTATGAGATAGTATGTACCTCATCCATTTTGAGAAATAATACAAATTAAAATCCACTACATTATGAATGAGGAGCCTCTGACTTTCCACAGTTCTCTCCGGTTTCTCCATTGTTGTCACCATTTATCCCTCAATCCTGTGATGTTTTTTGGCCATACGATGAGATCATGCCCACAAACATCAGGGGGAAATCTTTTAACACAAAAAATGGTCCACGCCATAATTATACATCATGATCACATCATTATTCCCTCCATTTTGACCTTTATAATTAAATTCCTCTAAATTGGTTCAAAAATCATTTTTCCTTCCCCCATAAATATAGGGAAGATGTGAATTTATTGCAACATAACCACATTCTCCCAAAAAAGACCAAAAAATCCTAAAATGAGAATGGGTCATAAACCATGGACAAATACCATGCACTATGAAAAACCATGGACCAAGACCAAGGGCAACAAAATCTTGGATCACCTTATAAATACAATGTGAAGGTCTCCCCACAAACACTTTTAGTCATACTTCTTGCCACACCATTATATATAGTATGTTGAGTTTACTCCATACACTCCTTGATCCATACTCCCTTTGACAACCATTGGTGGAGAAAATTGGAGAACCAAATCATGGAAGCAACCAAACCACATCCTCAAACGGCTATAGTGGCCCACTTTTTAAAGGTATGTTGCATTTGTTTATTAAAATTAGAAAATCTAAAAATATTAGTTATTGTTTGCTTGTAAGTCAAGGTTGAGTTTTTCCCTTGCACCATGAACTATATCCTTAGATCTCGTTGATCTAAGGTAGGTGCTTTTGCATGTAGATTTAGATAAATCTCCACTACAACATTACTGGGAAAATGCTTGTTGAATTTGTATCCATTTTTGTCTCTGGTCAAACTAGTGAAATGGGAGATGGTGTAGGAAACTGACTTAATGAAATTGTGAGAACTGATGGCAGTGATTAATATCACTGTTGTACTAACATAAAGAAGCTAATAAGGAGAAATTCATTGTTTGGCATGGAATAGGTTATAATCCAATGTACCTAATTGTCAAAGTGTTAAACCCTTGAAAGAATTTATGGGGCTAGTGAGAAAACTGACTGGTCAATGCTTGGGACTCATCTCGAGGGTGGTATTTTGCTAAGAGATAAAAGAATGGAATTACATACTGTTGGTTGGAGCATTCCTCACATGTAGTCAATTACCCAATTCTATTGTTATAATGTTATCCTTCAATGCTAAAGTGTATTTGGAATCAAGATGATTGTTTCTTGTTTATTTCTCCATCTATGAATTATGCTTGAATAAATTGCAATAATTTTGTTGAATTCCTAAGTGTTTACAGAGTTATAGTTGCGTAGGATTAAATGGTCAATGATGGAATGACAACCTGCATAACCATATGTTTCTCTGAATTGTTGATAATCCATGTTTAAAAGTTGGTTTGATAATGGCTAAGTATATGCTATGTTGAGAGTTGTTGAGATGTTGTAGGAAGTATTAATTAGACTTAATGGTTGTAGCATTTCATTTCTTGCCCAACTTTCCTAGACTGGTAAAATGGGCAAAATGCCTTATATATTTTTGAGTGCTTGTATAGCCATTGAGAATTATGACTTAATATTCACCTGTTTATCATGTTAATTGTCTTTAATTCCATGCATTTGAGTAGTTAAATGAGGCCATTGTTTTGGTTTCTCATTGTTATGTTGAATTGGATGAAAAAGGGAACAATTAGAATAACACTATAACTATCATGAAGATCTTATCCTTGAATGTTAACTTTCGCAAAGGGAAATTTTGTTCTTTGTGAAAGCATGAATTGAAAAGTTATACAATAAAGTTGAATTTGATAGTCTTGTTGGTTCTGAAAACAGTTTTGCTAATGGCTTAAAGACGATTGAATTCATTCCTTTATAGAAAGAAAATTCATTTTGGAGGAAGGACTATTACAGGTTCTAAATGTTGGAAACAAGTATGAAAAATTGTAGCTTCCGGATATGTCTAACTGGAAAAGGTTTCAGGGCCAAGACATTGAATAAAAGTTGTTAAGTTTTAGAACTTAACTATTAAGTTTCAAACCTAAATAATGCCTTAGTCGTTTCCTTAAAAATGGCTAAGTGTTAAACCTTTGAAATCAAAGGAGTCGCTACCGATGGTTTTAGTGTTGAAGTACCAATGTGGATGTGCCAAAGTTGGAATTGCCATATTAAGCATTAATGTTGTTTCATGTCAATGTTGAGGTTTCGATGATAAGGTGCTGACATCAGGATTGGCATGTTAATTAGAAATGGTTTTCCATTTATTGTCAATGTCTGAGTCCCAGCAATCGGAGACCCGAGCTCCAAGGTCAGAACATCAACGTCATAATGGTAGAATTTATATGTCCAAAGTATGTGCAGGCTTCCAAGTTCCAACATGCCAATGTTAGGGAAGTCAGGATCCTGATGTCAAGGTCAGCACGTTGGAGTTTTTTTAATAAGAACCGTCAAGCGGTGTCGAATTCCGAGTGTTGATGTCAGAAATGTAGAGAACAACATGATAAAGATGGAAAGGTGGAAATAACAGTTGGGACATATATTAAAGTTACTTAATTAGTTGTTTAACTAATTTTAATCAATAATTAAAAGCTCTAATCATAGTTAATTAACTAACTGATATGATGTCGAAACGTCGGAGCAGTTATATAATATGTGGTTAATCACATCGAGTTAAGTTAATTAATTATGTTTAAATTTAGTTTGTGATATTTTAATTAATGAATAACCAAGCTTCCAATAAATGTTTTGTAATGTGGCACTTATTGTGATTTTATATTAAAAAATGGTTATAGAACCTTTGTAGGCACTCTATGTTTGTTTTAAGCTACAAATTTATCATATCTGTAGTTGTGTAACGTGTGGGTGCATTACAGCTTGGTATTCGAGCTAAGGATTTGACACTTAGCCTCTAGGAAACATTTTGATTTACAAAGAGTTACACTCTTGAGTTTATTTGATCTTGTAATATTTCTTGTATGAAATGTTTGTATGTTATTACTACAAATTATGTTATGCATATGAATATTGATGTGAACTAACAATCGTGGGTGAATTCATATTGTTAGTGACAGCACAATTTTCAGGCCATTATAAATGTTGATATCCAGTGTAGTAGGAAAGTGATACTGAAAGGATGGCAGAAGAGCCTGCAATGTCCAACTTCATTGAAGAAGCTGGAATGAGTATACAAAGAACCTAATACAATGGTCAACAGTTTGAGACGGGAATCATCGAAATGCTACAAAATCTTAGGGATATTTAGATTAGAAACGGAAAGATTATTTAGTATGTGGAACATCAAAATCAGATAAAAAAGCAAATGATGTAGAATCTAGTACAACTACAAAATCATATGCAACATGTATATTTTGTTGCAAGAAGGGGAGGAGAAGAATTAAAGAACATAGAAATTCCTTATAGATATCAGCATTCTAGAAAGAAGGATGAAAGTAAAATGGGGTTTTTTTCCCGCTATCAGTCAGTAGAAAGTCATCATGGGAACAAAGTGCCTATAATTCGGCATGATATTCATCCTAGAAGACATCTGAAGAGGAAGCGTGATGGGAATGCATTACAGGGTGAACTCAATAAAATCAAACCTTCTACCTTTGATGGAGAAAAGTATGGAGAAATTGCAAAGATTTAGATGTTGGAAATGAAGAAATATTTGTAGCTACATGACTATTCTGGTAATCAAGAAGATTGTATTACTATATACAATCTTCAAGGGAAAGCTTACATGTGGTGGAAGCATCCAAAGCAAGTAGAAAATATAGATGAGAGACAAATCTCATGGAAAAGGTTTCAAATGTACTTCAAGCATGAATACCTATACCGGCAATACTATGATAAGAAAATGCAAGAATTATTTGAACTCAAATTGGGAAATATGACGATGGAAGAGTATCACTACAAAAAATATTCTTGGAACTGTTGTATTATGTGGGATTAATCCAAGATGAAAAGGTTTGAGATTTATATTTTCCTCAATGGTTTTCCAACATTCTATAAGGACTGAATAACTTATGACAAGACGCATACCTTGAAAGAATGCATACGGAAGGCTAAATTCCTGTATGAGCAAGGTAAGAGTAGGCAGGATTTTCTTAAGAGATGGAAAGGTAAACTGAATGATAAACAAGATCAGAGGAAAAAGGGATTTAAGTCTCTCAATGTTAAACATGATTAGTTTAACTCTTTCAAACATCTTACTTTTAAAAGTGATTCAAGGGTGAATGAATCTATAAGACAAAAGAAACCATTACAAATTAAATGTTGTAAATGTGGAGGTGACCACTACCTCAATAAATGTCATGAGAGAAAAAATATAGATGATTGTATGTATAATGTGCAAGAATCATCTATAATGGAAGGTGTTGTTAGAAGCATTCGTCGTATATATGAAACCTTGGGAAATCCCCAAGACGACAACCAATCATCAATGATTGAAACTGAAGGTAAATTAAATGATTTGTCAATTTCAATTTTGATTGATTCTATAGCTTCTTACAGATTTGTAAATACTAATCTAGTGGAAATATGCAAGTTAGTGATCAGTAAATTGCCTAAGAAATAATGGTGCAGTTAGCTACAGGAATGAGAAGGAAGATTACTTTAGTGGTTAAAGACTGTTGTTTTAAAATGAATGGGTTACATACCAAGTCCAATTTGGATGTTATTCCTCTCGGATTGTGTGACATTATAATTGGATGGATTGATTGGAATCACATCATGTTATTCCTTATTGTTGTAATAAAATTGTCATCTTCCTAGATGAGGATAAGATTACAATTCAAATTAAAGGAATTCCAAAACTGATTTCAGTGAGATAGATCTCAGTCATACAAATGAAGAAGTATCTCAAAAAAGGATGTAAATTGTATGTGATTCATGTTGAGAAGGTACCAGTTGATAAGGAGTTGAACACTGAAGAAATTTCGGTGTTACATGAATTTCAATATGTATTCCAAGATGTACCCAATTTACCACCAAAGTGGGGCATTGACTTTACAATTGATTTAGTGCATGGAATTGTGCCAGCATCAAAAACACCTAAAAAAATTATCACTCCATAATTAACGGAGTTGCAATTGAAATTGGAAGAGTTGTTAAAGAATGGTTATATATGTCGTATTATTTCACTATGGGAAGCACCTACTTTATTGGTGCAAAACAAAGATGCCACGTTGAGTTTGTGTGTGGATTACAGGAAACTAAACAACTCCGCGATTAATAATAGGTACCCATTACCGAGGATTGATGATTTGTTTGATCAGTTGCATGGAGATAGGATTTTCTCCAAGATCGACTTAAGGTTAAGTTACCATCATATACGCATCAAGAATGAAGATATTAGTAAGACTACCTTTAGAACCAGGTATGGGAATTATCAATATATTGTTCTGCCCTTTGGAATGACAAATGCCCCAGCTATTTTCATGTGTTTGATGAATGGAGTGTTCAGTGAATAGTTGGATAAATTCATTATAGCGTTTTTAGATGGCACTTTCGTATATTCCAAATCTGAAGAAAGCATGAAGAACATCTCAAAATTACCCTGCAAATCCTGACAAAGTATCAATTATATGCTAAGCTTAGAAAATTTTTGTTATATCAGAAGAAGCTATTGTATTTGGGTCAAATCATCTCCGAGGAGGGTGCAGCAGTGGAACCTATTAAAATAAAAGATATTCAGGAATGGTCTACTCCGATAAATGTATCAGAGGTTAGATCATTTATGGCTTTGGACGGATATTACAGAAAATTTATAGTCTTTCTCCCAGATTGCAAATAGGATTACATCCTTACAAAAGAAGGGTGTGAACTCCATATGAAACTAGAAGTGTGAAGAGAGCTTCGGACTCTTCAAGAACTTACTCACATGTGCTCCAATATTAAAAACTCTAGATCCATAATAAGAGTATGTGGTATGTATGGATGCATATTTGGAAGCACTTGACGGAGTTCTAATGCAAGATGGGCATGTGATTTTTTATTAATCATGGGAGCTGAAGGAAGAGGAAAATAACTTTGATGCTCATGATTTGGAGTTAGTTTACATAGTTCATGCACTCCAGATGTGGCAGCATGATCTCATGGGAAGTAGGTTTGAATTAAAGATTAATCAACATAGTTTGAAATATTTGTTTAAACAACCTCCTCTAAATGCAAGACAAGCCGGGTGGATTGAATTCCTGAGTGAATTCAATTTTGAAATCAAGTACATCAAAGGAAAAGAGAACATAAAGTTTGATGCACTCAATAGAAGAAGTTAGTTAATGCAAGTTTTATCCATTGGCGATTGGAACTATGATAGTATCTATAGGTTGTGGTGGTGTTGCAGGAAGGAAACATGCCATTAAAATTTTCCAGATGTGCATTGGATGAATATGGAACTCTGCAAGATAATGGCAGAATTTGTGTACCAGTTGAAAGTGACTTGAAAAAGTCATATTATAGGAAATGCATAATGTACCTTATGTAGGTCACCATGGTTATCAAAAGATATTAACAACAGTTAAGAAGAAATATTATTGACCAGGAAAGAAGAAATAAGTGGGCAAGTATATTGCTCAATTCTTGGAATGTAAAAGAGTGAAATCAGAACACAAATATCCTATTGGTCTACTCCATCCATTGCCTATACCGAAATGGAAGTGGTATTTAGTGACCATTCATTTCATTACAAAGTTTCAATGAACACTGAAGAAGTATGAATCTATTACGGTGGTAGTTGACAAGTGGACAAAGTTAGCTCACTTTGTACATGTTCACGAAACATTTAAAGCAGCTAAGATTGCATATATCTAAATGAAGGAAATTGTTAGGTTGCATGACATTCCTAAATAAATTGTTTTAGATAAAGATCCAAAGTTCGCTTCAAACTTTTGGAAAGAATTGTTTCGATAAATTAGAACTAAACTGAACCTCAGTACAACTTAGCATCCACAAAAAAATGGACAGAGTAAGAGAGTAAATCAAATTATTGAATTCATGCTCTGAATGTATGTAATGGAAAACCCCAATAAATGGGACGACGACTTGTATTTAGTAGAATTTTCTTACAGTAACTGTTACTAGACATCATTGAAGATGAGTCCATTTCAAGGATTTTATGGAAAGAAGTGTAATGTTGCAATGAATTGGGACAAGATTGTAGATAGACTCATTGTTGGACCATAAATACTTCAAGATATGGAAAATCATATCACCAGGATCAAACAGGACTTGAAGATAGAACAAGATCGACATAAGAGTTATGCAAATAAAGCAAGAGTTCATAGAGAATTCTAAATTGGGTACAAAGTGTTCCTAAAGGTTAAGGGCATAAAATTTTCATTAAGACTAGGTAACTGTAAAACATTGCTTGCCATATTTTGTGGGCCATTTCAAGTTTTGAGCATAATTGAACCAATGGATTATGAGCTAGCTCTACCTCCTACAGTTAAAGTACACAATGTTTTTCATGTTTCATTATTGAAAAAATATGTTTGTAATCATAATCATATACTTTATTAGTCTGTGATATTGGAGGAACCCGAAGGGGAAATCCAAGTACATCCAATATGCATATTGAATAGAAGAATCAAAACTCTCATGAACAAGGATATGGGACAAATAAAGGTCCAATGGACCCATTACAGTCATGAGGAAGCAACCTAAGAACTAGAAGACATGATACGAGAAGAGTATCCCCATCTAGTTTGAAAACTGTACATATGTAAAAATTATGAAAGTTCTGTTTATAAATTTTTGGACAGTAAAATAATGAGGACAGTGTAGACTTTAAGGGGGAGGGGAATGTAACACCCCTGGCCTAAACCTCTAGTCTAATTGGGTCCAAATGTAATTATCAACTATGAATGCCTGAAAGGATGAACACTTTGTATTTTATTATTATTACTATTAAAATCCACAACTGACTGTGAGGAGGCGGAACCCTGGAGAGATCAAGGATCCAGGTATTCACCATAGGTTGAAAGGGGGATTAGAGGTGTCTTAGTTGGGAAAAACCATTGTTATAGCTGATTTTACCACACATGGTTGATCATATATTTATGGCCTCCCATGTCCCTTTGCAGACTCTTTAGACCCCATGGACTTATATTATTCTCTGATGTTCCAATTTCATCCGTAAAAAACCCATGTTTATTGTCATACGTGAATTTTAAACCTATACTTGTGTGTACACACGAATTTTAGCCTCAAACCCGCGTACATCGGGATGTGTGCATAAGTCCAAACATTTTTGGAATTTTCTTCATATGAGTCCAAAGATATTGACTCTTGGCCTTTCATATGCCTTGAGAACATTCGGATTCGACCCTCCATTACCCTTTTGGAGTGATATATAAGGAACCCCTTGGATACATTGAAGAGGAGGAATTGAAGAGCAAAGAAACTATAGTTCATTGTTGCCTCAGTTTGCTTATAATTGAGTCTGCATCCCTTTGTCCCTTTGGAGGACTTTGTGTTCTTTTTAAGCTTGCCTTTGTCTTGTGAGCTTGCTATCGAAAGATGGAGGATTGAGGTGGTGGAGGCCCAGGTGGAGGACTCCATTTCTTTGGTTCGTAGACATGCCGACACAGGTTGTCACTCTTGTAATCTTTGATTTTATTAATAGAAATATCTTTTCCTATCCAATTAATGTGCATTTCAATATGAATATTGTATCCATGGACATGTTTAATTGCTTACACATTGTTGAATATATATGCCAGATTAGGTCTAACACATTATTATAGAGCATGCATGTCTTATTTGTTGTTGTTGAGAGCGAGTTGCTAATGCAAGCGTGAACTGGAAAATCTCAACAAGGATCTACTTCAACCGTCCAGAAAAGGTACGATTCGATATCCCTTAGTGTTAGATGTTTGGCTTCTCTTGCATATTGGGAAAGATTGATTTCTGGTGTCAAGCTGTCTGTTGTGGTATGCCCCAAGCCATAGGAAGTTTCTCTCTGTAACAGAATTGGTGACTCTGCTGGGGAGAGTTCCTAGTTGTTTTTCTTTGGGGTTTTGGTATTCAATGTACTTGAATTGCTCTTGATTTCTCTGTTTCTGTGTCAGGTCTGGGGGCATGTTTTCCCAGTAGGGTCCTGAGGAAGTAAATTTTGTCTTAGTTTGTTTGTTTGCCCTATTTTTCTGTCTTTTTCTTCATGTACGCGGGTTTTTCTTTCACATTCGCATATACATGCAAGTTTTCCTTGAACAGTCGCGTATTCACACTCTTTTACCGAGAACAGTTGTGTATGATTTGTTTTTGAGCCTTAGTTGGAGGATTAAGTGTTGCTGGGTGAGTTTTGATAATTGCTGAGTCTTCTTGGATGTTTCTGGTGTCTGTATACATCATCCGTTTTTACCAGAGACTTCTTTTAGTTTATTTTTTAAGCTTTGTTCTTGTCATCTATTTATCCATTTTTTGTTTTGAGATTAGTGCATTAGGTCTCTTTTACCTTGTTGCCTTGCTTGGCTGTTTTTTGTGAGTGGTTGCAGGGTTTTGGGGTTGTAGAATCATTTATTTGCTTTCATATCTCATTTATTGCAAAAAATACAAAAATATTTTTGCTTTTGCATATTTATGCATCTCTTGCATTTTTCATTGGCACGGTACTTGCATTAGGTTTTCTTACTGTTATTATAGTTAGATTTTCATATAGGAATGATTGCATTTACATTTGAAGGAAAAATCTTGCACCTCATGTAGTGGCATACCCTGTTATTTATTCTACACATTGCACTTGGCATTCCTTGTTAGGTGTGCATATTTACTTCACTGTTGAGTCCAAATGTCATTAGTTTCATGACCATTTACCCTTTGAGTAGTCACAGCCAAATAAAATCAACGCTTAAATAAAATGAATTACACTCTTTTCTTTTATAGGGTGCATCAACAAGAATAGGTTTTAGGGTTTAGGAATAGTTCATTGTGAGTTAATTCTCCAAGACCACTAAACAAAACAAGTAGGTGTCTGTTTAGGTGAGAGTGTGAAACCCTTGATATAATTAGTGTTTCTCAGGACGCTCCTCTTACACGGGAGTTAAGCATGAGGCAGTGCACGCGATTATGATTGGGATGACCCCTGGTCACTTTCTGTGAGCACCAGAGATATTTCTGGGATTGTATTCATATCTAAGGGCCTTTGAGGTATTTATTGGTGCACCCTTGGAGTACCAGCTGTGCTTTCAAGCTTCGGGCTTTGCTACCCTACCCATATGGTCTATCCCGCCTGCAATTGTTCGCCTGATCATTTGTTATATTGAGGTGACCTTATTTGACTTACCTAGTTTATCGAGGGGGTATTTTCAGAGGTTATTCTACAGGTGTCCTACCCACGTAGGGGTCAGACAATACAGTCACTATATGCATTGAAGTTGAGGGCCACTATAATTGGTTACAAACCTCTGCTTGTTGTATATGGGAGTCTCAAGCCTCTCCTAGGCGAGACATACATGCTTCATTTGGGATCTCACTTATCCTACCCTTGTTTTGTGTGTGATTTGGCTTTATATTTTCTTAGGTGTATGCTCCATGCATGCTAGTTGGATTAGGGTTGCGTAGCTAGATTGAGTCTTTCATTTTTGTTGAGTCATTATGGATCCAGGTGCAACACCTCACCATTCTCGTCGTTTAGTAGGGATTTTTCCTTCCATGTCTCCTCTTCCTTTGGGAGATGGAACCGTACATTTTGCACAGACTTATTCTCACTTTGTTTCACATACCATGGGAGATCATGAGTCTGATATTCCGAAGCAACCAAATTCACCTCGCTCCTTATGGGAGGACGAACCCTCGAGCACATATGGGACTTTGTAAGGGTCTGGTCTTCATTTAACTGGGTTGTTACATGAATATTTTTCACACTACACAGATCACACGCACACACATCGTTAGTATTGGCTTCTAGGTGATGAGACTCACCATGCACCCACGAGCACTAGCACTATTAGGTATGGCATGCTTGATGCTCTCGAGACTGGACAGACACCCCGTGTCGAGTCAAATATTGACCCTAGCATTGCGTATGGGGGTACTTCCATTCCTTTCCATGCGGAGAGGTTTGGTAGCACTAGTCACATACACCTTCCATCCCTGCGGTGGAGGTTCCTTCACACACACATCCTAGGCCTAACACTAGTGTTCCTATTCGGGGACTAGAACCTAGACATGTGAATATTGGGGGCACGAGTTATATTCCTTTACATATTCCATCGTCTTTGACACCAATCCCTTCAAATGATTTTTTGACCACGCATCCTCTTCCTAACTCTAGTGGGCCTTCTGGCCAGATTTCTACTACTATCTATGTTCGTTCTACATCTGTTAACACCGTAGTGTCACAGGGCCATGTGCCTCCTTATGTGTCAGCAAGACATGTACCTTCCTATGGACCATATTATGGACCTTCCCATGATCCATCTCATGGTCCAGTTTACGGAAACTCTTATGGACCTTCTTACATACCATATTACGGAAAAACCTACACACCTTATGGGTCTGGGTATTAACCCACATATCAGTCACCTAATTATGGCTTTGTAGCACCCAAATATCAAGGTACTATAAATCATAATCCTTACGTGCAACCCTAAATGGTTCAAATGGGAAGAGGTTATTGTCCCACTAGCCAAGTCCATGGTGTATATAGCAATCAGATTTATGTGAACCAGTCCTATTAGGGAGCATGGAACCAACCAGATCAACCTAGGCTCCCTTTCCTTGCGACTTTGAATCTACCTGATTTGTCGAGATTGATGAATGATCCTGTATCTCATAACCTGGCATGGATGGGAGTTCCTACCAAACTTCCTTCAGACATTCCAAAATTCGAAGGTAAGTCTGGTGAAGATCCTGGTGAGCACGTTTCGACATTCCATATTTGGTGCTCTTCGAATTCCTTGAACGATGATTCTGTTCGTTTGAGACTATTTGAACACACCCTCACAGGTCCTGCCATGAAATGGTATATAGAGTTACATGGGGGGACATATTATTCATTTCATGACCTTACTATGAATTTTCTTAACCACTTCCAACTACCCATGCANAACACCCCCTCACAGGTCCTGCCATGAAATGGTATATAGAGTTACATGGGGGGACATATTATTCATTTCATGACCTTACTATGAATTTTCTTAACCACTTCCAACTACCCATGCATTACGACGTCGATACTGAACTCTTGTCAACATTTCAGTAAGACAAAGCCACCCATATTTTGGATCATATTCAAGAGTGGCATAGACAGAAGAGGATGATTAAAGCCTTTATACCACCAGATTTTCTTCTACAGTGGTTCCTCAAGTCGTTGTTACCTTATATTGTGAAGGATGTTTCCACATCCAGAGTGAAAAATGAGGACCAAGCTATTTTTAGGGCCCAACAGTTGGACTTGATTTATGATCAGTCTGGGATCCTTTATGAGATCATACCTAATGCTCCATGTTCCAATTTTCACCCCAAGTTCAAACCTAGGCCACATGTCGATGGTATTGTTGCCTCTACAAGTACCAAACCTGTGGATTCGGTTATGAAACAAGTGAGACAGTTATCGCTTAACCAGTCTTTGTTGGGACAAGCTACAGCTTCATCCCTTCCTATGCAGTCAGTGGATGTACTTTTCGTGCAATCGTCGAACCCGAAAGGTAACCAGCAACCTGGAAGGAATAAAAAGAAAGGGAAAAATAATCGAAAGGGTGGGAATAAAAATGATAACGAGACTAATGACAATAACAATAACAATAATAATGTTGGGGGGGACAAGAAGCCTAAGCGGAAGGTAAAACTTCCTTGCAAGTTGTGCGGGGATGACCACCTCACTCACTTGTGCCCTCGTATGGAATATTCCTCGAAGTTCATAGCATAGGGCCCAACTGTGTTTACAAATCCTTTACCAAATAGTCAAAATATGAACTCGAGGACCGTGGATCTTGGTTGTGTGTCTAGTGGAACTCAAAACCCACTAGATGCTGCTAGTGGTCACGGTTGCATCAACATGGTGAAAGCTAATAGTGTTGTGACGCATGCGAAAGACTATGGTTCGTCACAACCAGACCTTGGGAAAGAACCTTCTCCACCTGAGATCCCATTACGAATTGAAAAGCCTACAGATAAGCCTAAAATTCCACCTCGCATTCCTAAGGGAGTCTTGAAGCGCTCGGGGCACAATCCTAATGGTTGAGCTGCCCAGAACTATTCAATTGTCGAGGATTTGGGTCGGACTTCTTCTGCGATGTCCGCATTAGAAGTACTTCGGACTTGTCCTTCATAGAGAAAGACCTTGTTGTTGTCTCTTGGGGTGGGTGATGATAGCTCTTATTCCGTGATCAAATTTGAAACTCATGGAATACAACCTCACTTTCCTTACTATGTGTCCCTTCTGATTCACATAGAGTGTCTAAACCACACCATCAAACGCACTATGATTGATGAAGGCGTTGTCACTTTCGTGATGTCTTTGGCTTGTTGGAAGGGCTTAGATTCTCCCATGTTGTCTAAATTTGTGATCATGTTGACTGCTTTTGATGGAAGATCATTTCGGTCGCATGGTATAATTCCTTCCCTAGAGGTCCAATTGGGAGGGAATACTGTTGCGATCGAGGTTGAGGTGGTTGATGTGCCCCTTGACTACAATTTTTTGTTGGCTAGGAATTGGATGTACAATATGCAAGTTGCAGCCTCTTCCTTATTCTGATTGGTTTGTTTTCAGTTGAATGGAAAGATCGTTACTATTGATAAATAATCTTTCTAGAATCCGAGTGTAAAAGCATCATCGAGAGCTTCTATCTCGATTATCGATCATTCTTAGTCGAAAACTGAGAATGTGGGTGTGGGTATGTATCCTTCTCTCATGGGAACCTTTAGTTGTCCTGCACCTATTCTTATGATTGGTTCTAGTCTTGGTAGGTCTTTGACCTCGTTGAATTCGGTCTCTTTTCACACCTCTCATATGGAGGATCCTTTGATTCTTCCTTCGCCGAGTACTTCGAGTGATAATCCTATACCTGCTGAGACAGATGTGTTGTTTCTTGCAACATTGGTGGCATATCAAGCTAATATTGATCATGTTTTAGAGCCTAATCCTTCCTCTTTGTGAATGGAGGAGGAGGACCCTTATGTGCTGCCTGCTTGGGAAGTAGAGTCATCTCACTCTCAACATTGCCTTGATGATTTTTTTCCATCAGATGAAGCTATTCTTGATGCTATGTCTGGGATAGAAAAACCTTGGGGAGAGCTGCACCATAGATCGTATATCCTCCCTAAGCTTGATCGTTTAGAGTGTGATGACTTTAGGGTGATTCTAAGCAAGAAATTAGGTAGCCCCGTGGTCCCATTAATCTCTCCTAGTCATATTGCTGAAGGGAACATGGCTAACCTATCACCTACGATACCTATCAATATTTCTCGCGATACTGGTAAGATTGAGAACGTTTACATTGGGGTGGATTGTTCCCCTGATGAGATTAAAGAGTACACCGAGCTTTTCAAGGAATTTTGTGATGTTTTTTCTTGGTCATACAAGGAGATGCCAGGAATAGACCCTCGCATTGTTGAACACGAAATCAAAACCTATTCAGATGCAAAATCAGTTCAACAATGTCTGCATGTTGTGAATCCTAGGAAAGCGCCCACTATTAAAGCAGAGATAGAGAAACTACTCAAAGATGGTTTTATCTATCTCGTTCCCTTGATGGAGTGGGTTTCAAATCCTGCTCTAGTGGATTAGAAGTAGGGAGCGATTCGCATATGCATTGATTTTCATGATTTAAATCGAGTGTGTCCTAAAGATAATTTCCCTACACCATTTATTGATCAAATTTTGGATGAGTGTGCGGGAAGTAAGGTTTTTTCTTTTATGGATGGATTTTCTAGATATAATTAGATACATATTAAACCCAAGGACCAGCACAAGGCTACATTTATTTTTCCTTGGGGAACTTTTTCATATCGGAAGATGCCCTTCAACCTTAAAAACGTCGGAGCTACATTTCAATGAGCCATGACTTTTTCCTTACATGATCTTAAAAAGATTATTGAAGTGTATTTGGATGATCTAGTTGCTCACTCTCATTTGAGAGTGCATCATCCTTATCATTTGAGATTGGTTTTCGAAAGATGTTGTCATTATCAAATTCGGTTAAATCCTCACAAGTGCATCTTTTGTGTGAAGGTTGGCCGTTTACTAGGATTCATTGTATCTAAGGGGGTGTTAGAGTCAATCCCTTGAAAGTTGAGGCAATACTTCAGTTGTCTCCCCTACATAACATTCGACATCTTCAGTGTTTACAACATATGGTGAACTTCTTGCGAAGGTTTGTAGTCAATTTTTCCAATTTGACTAAAGGCTTCATGCGTTTGTTGAAGAAAGACACCCTTTTTTACTGAGATGAGCGAGCCCAAAAATATTTCAATGCTCTTAATAAATCCATGGCATCGACCCCCATGCTTAGTCCACCAGACTATAGCCGTGACTTCTTGATTTATGTGGCCACGTCTCAGGAGATGATTGGTATGGTATTTATTCAAGAGGATAAGAATCTCCATGAGCATGTCATATACTATCTTAGCCAAAACCTTATTGACGTGAAAATTTGTTATACCCATGTTGAGAAGCTAGCCTTAGCCACCATCCATGCGGTTCAGCGTTTGAGGCATTACATCCTCCTTCACCAAACTTTGGTCGTATCTCACATTAATCCATTTCAATTCATCCTCACCAGAAGGATGATTGGGGGAAAGTATAATAAATGGATTGTGATATTGCAAGAGTTTGATCTCAAGTTTGTTTCAACAAAGTCAAAGAAATCTTTAGTTTTTGCTGAGCTCATATCAGATTTTCCAAATTTGGATGAAGGGGAGGTTCATGAGGATTCTCTTGTTGATGAGCGTATCTTTCTCATCTTAACCACAGACCCTTGGTATGGGGATATTATTGTTTATTTGCAAACATTTAAGGTTCCTACTCACCTCTCGCGAGATGAGTGTCGATGACTACGTCATGTAGCGAAGAACTACCTCATAGTGGATGATACTTTGTACTGCTGTGGGGTTGATTCCATTTTATGTCATTTCTTAACTCATGATGAGGCTGAGGGTGACTTGGGGGTTGTTACCAATGTCTCCATATGTTGATCCTGGTGGTAGGGGCATATCTGGATCTCTGCGGAATTCTATCCCTGCATAGGGGTAGTCATCTATGGCGATGATCTGTCTCCACCATGAGAAGAAGTATGTTGGATAAGGGTTATCCACCCTTCCCCCTCCCAATATCCGCATGACATTATCCCAGCGTAGCTGAGCCAAATCCCTAACTCCATGTGGAGCAATGTCAACTCTAGGGCTTAGCCCCAGTACTGTCTCAAAAAAGAATGCACTCAGGATGCTGCCAAACCCAAAGTTTCGTACCCTGCCCATTTTGCAGTCACTTATTTGTTGCTTCATGTTTCTTAGGATGTGAGGTACTCCATCCATATATTGTAGGTCGCGTGCACTCTACTGCATAAAACATCATTGGCCTTGAGGCTTGATGGAATGATGTTAAACCCGCGATCCTGCCCATTTCCAATATTATGGCTTTTAGCCCTAGGTTCTGAACTGTGTTTGTTGGGATTTGAATCCCAACCTTCTCTGTATTGGGAAGGAAATAAAATGCTATGTACTCCTCTATAGTCAACCTGCCTCCTAGCCCACAAGATCGAAGGTTCAACACCTCCCCTCGTCGGGACAAACCTGTGATAAAATATATGTCATCAACCTCTATACTGAGTGACATCCCCTTGAACTGAAAAGACTCAGAGTCTAGATCCCAGTGGTCTACTACCAGCTGGAGTAGCCTTGGTTTAGCCCTCAAGCTTCCAAGGTACCAAAATTTGTATAACCCACAATCCCTCAGCAATTTTTGAGCCATTAGATCTCCCTGCACAGCCTCTTCGACATCACCATGTTCCCTCTCTCTCCATTCTAGCACCATGTTGTCCCTTTTTAGTCCCGCTATGTCCTTGAGCAAGAGCTTCATACTCCTCTCGAACTTTATGCTACCCATTTCCCTTGGGACTCCCTTGTATATATAAAGTTGTAATTGCATTTTCATGAGTTTTGCTTGGCTTCTTGAGCTTTATTCCAACTCCCTGACGTTGAGTTATCAGCCATATAGCCCAAGATTGTCTCATGTCTAGCCAAGTAGATCCTTTTTACATATATTTTGTGGCTTGATCATCCCTTTTACCGAGAGGAGACCTTCCCCTGAGTGTCGTTATCCTGCACATATATCCTTGCATTGAGCATAGGCATGTTCCACTGCTTGGAACTAGTTTTCTTGTCCCCCTGACACTCGTCTCCTCCTAGATTTGTACTATAAAGCAGTTTTATTCTTTTTCAAGCTTTTTAAAATATTTGAAAAAGTACAAAAAAATTAAAAAACCAAAAATCCGAACAAGAAAAGGTGTTATCTTTGGAAACAACCGAGTCGTGTCTCCTTCGAACAGAGCATTGTATATCACATCCGTTGTTTGGGTTATTAGTTTGACTTTAGGAGCTGTACTCGTTATTCTGAGTTTATCTCCATCAACTGGTTATGCTTCCAACCCCTATGGAGCCTCTGTTGATGCCTCATGTGTCACAGAGATGTACCAGTTTTCATATCGAGTCCATGCTTCCTACCTTTAGTCATCATTTGCCTTTATGCTCTTGTTCAAAGGAAGTTGAAGCCTGAGTCGGCCATTCCTCAATTATATTGACTTTGCATGTTGACCATTCCCAGTATTGTTACTTGTTGAATTATTGTAACTTCGAAGAATATTGTAAATGTATTTTATTGATGTAACCTTTCGAAGATGTTATTATTCCTCCGTCAAGATGATATTATTGTATTGGGTCAATAGAGAGTCATGAGGAAAACCCTCCATTGTAATTTGGGTCATTAGCACCCTCCCAATTATAATATTAATTTGTTTTGAGTCCTACTAGAGAATTCATCCTATTTAAGTTTAGTGGGGCCGACTTAGTTGAGTGAAAAATCAAGTGAGCGGAAGAATATAAATAGAGAGAGGCGCTCCTCATTTGTAACACACAGACACACACTTGTGTAGCGCAAGAGAGAGAGAGAGAGAGAGAGAGAGAGAGAGAGAGAGAGAGAGAGAGAGAGAGAGAGAGAGTCTTATCTACAAGGAGGAGAAGGACCAGTCTGAAGTCTCATCTTTTATCTTTTTTATCATCTATTTTGAGGAAGCTTTTCTTGCTAGGTTTTTCCCTTTAGGATTTTCCTAGGGTACATCTGTGTTGATCTTGTGATATTTTTTCTTTCAGTGATCTTCTATTCTATTATTATTGAGAAATTGAATTGAATGCTGATAATCTATCTTATCATAGAGAATCTTAACATGGTATCAAAGCCAACCTGAATAGGACAGCTTTCACAAGGTGAAAAATCCCTCTCTCCCTCTCCGACAAGAAATTAGTGTTTCAGAGAAATTTTTATTTTTGAAGATATGACTGCATATAAAGTTGCACCCTCCTAGAGCACATGCACTGAGCCTGAGATCGAAGTTTTTGAGTGGGTAGATCTCCAAGAAATTCAAACCCTAGTTTGACATTGGACCAAAAAACTGCAAAAATCCAGAAAACCAAAAAACAACACTTCAGAATCTTGCAAGTCAGCTTTGAATGGTGAAGACCTGAGATCTCTAGAAACCAAGCACACCAGTTAACTCACCTCATCCAAGTGCATCTCCTGGTAAGATCAATTTCTCATTTTCAAGAATTTCATTTTTTTTGTAATCTCCTAACGAGATGGCCCCAAGCACCAAGATTGAGGACAAACTAGAAGGCATAGAGAATTTTAGAGCATGGAAATACAGAATTGGCCTCATTCTCAAGGAGAATGATCTTGAAAAATATGTTGAGGAAGAAGTTGTAGAACTTGATGAGGCTGAAGCTAAGGAGAAGCACAAAAAGGATCTGATTAGGGCACAAAGGATTGTTGTTGACTCTATCAAGGATCACTTGATCCCTTAAGTGTCATCCAATAAAACTCTAAAATAAATGTATGATGCCCTAGCAAGGATGTATGAAGGAAGAAACATCAACAGAAAGATGAATCTAAGAGCTCAATTAAAGAGCACCAAGATGAGTCATGGAGAATCCATCCAAGACTGTTTCACAAGGGTCTCCTAGTTCAAGGAACAACTAGAAGCCATTGGATACAACCTTTATGAAGATGAGTTGGTTATGACTGTTCTCAATGGTCTCACTAGACCCTGGGATTCATTCATCCAAACTATGTGTGACAGAAAGGAAAGCATGAAGTTTGATATTATATGGGAAGATTGTATTCAAGAGGAGGATAGAGTGGCCAATAGAGAATCTCTACTGAAGGAAGATGATCAAACCCTAGCCACCCATACCAAGAACATAATAAGTCAACCCAACTTTAAGAAGGGAAACCACAAGGAGTCTCAACCTCCCAGAAGGTTTCAAAGAACAAGAGAAAGTTTCCCAAAGAGGGACTACTCCAACTTTCAATCTTTCAATTGTGATAAGATAGGACACATTGCCAGAAATTGTACTTTGAAGAAAGAAGAATATAAGAAGAGGAACAAAACCAAAATACATCATGCACATCTAGCTGAATATGAGGATGAAGAAGAAGAAGAAGAAGAAGGACCTCAGAGAAAGCAAGCAAGAGAAGAAGATACAGAAGAGTATGTACTATTCTCTACACTCTCTGGGTATGTAACACTTGGAGAAGACATATGGCTTATTGATAGTGGTTCTTCAAAGCACATGATGGGACAAAATAAAATTCTATCAAAACTTGAAGAAAGGAACTCTCCTCAGAAAGTATCTCTAGGAGATGACTATCAATATCCAATCAAAGGAATTGGTGAAGAAAGCTACAAGCTTTATTCAGGAAACCCCCTGAAGGTGAAGGAAGTTTTATATGTACCAGGTCTAAAGAAGAACTTACTTTCTATCTCAGCATTATATAAGAACAGATATAGAGTTGCATTCATAGATGGACAAGTACTCATGTGGCCCAAAGGAAAGTCAATTGTCATCGGTGAAGAAGAAGGATGCTTGTATAAACTCAAGGGACATTTAGAAACAACCCTTGTTCTTGAGACCACTACCCCTAGTGAACTATGGCATAGGAGGCTTGCCCACATAAATTACAAAGCACTACCTCATGTGAACAAAGTAGTGACGAGATTACCATACTTAAAGATCAACCATGAAGGCATTTGCAAAGGATGTGCAAAAGGAAAAAATATCAAGAATCGATTTCCAAAGAGTGAAAGGTACGTTGGAATTAATTCATTCAGATGTATGTGGTCCAATGTCCTCCACATCCTTGAGTGGTTTTGAATACTATATTACATTTATTGATGACCATTCAAGAAAAACATGGATATACTTCTTGAAAGCAAAGAATGAAGTGTTTGAAAAATTCAAGGAATTCAAAGCCTTGATAGAAAACCTTTCAGACAAAAGAATCAAGACACTCCGATCAAACAATGGCAGAGAATATAATTCAAAATAATTTGAAGCCTTTTGTAAAGATACTGGAATCAAGAGGGAACTAACTACTCCCTACACTCCTCAACAAAATGGTGTTGCAGAAAGAAACAACAGAACCATCATGGAGGCAGTGAAGACAATGATATATGATCAAGATCTTCCAATGCATCTATGGGAAGAAGCAGCAAGAATTGCTATCTATGTACAAAATATAATATCTCACAGTTCTCTTGGATTCAAGACTCCAGAGGATATGTTCATGGGAAAGAAGCCTGAATTAAGTCACCTCAAGATATTCAGTTGTCCAATATATGTTCACATACTGAAAGAGAAAAGAACCAAGTTGTACCCTTCCGAAAAGAATGGAATATTTGTTGGATACTGTGAAGCATCCAAGGAATTCAGAATTTACATTCCTGGATTCCATCATATGGAAATCAGTAGAGATGTAACATTCGACGAAGAATAAGCTCTCAAGAGATCCAGAAAATGTCAACATGGAGAAGTATATGAGGAAAATGCACCTCCCAGAAATGTAGAGGCTACATTCCTTCCTGAAGATGAGGCACCTAAAGATCATGATATGACAGAACCACAATAACCTACCATGATGGAGATATCACAAAAGAGAAATCCTGCTTGGGCAAGAGAAATTATACAAGAAGCAGGAAGATATGGAGCTTCAAAAGGCTCCACAAGGATAAGCAAGAATCCCAAGCCATTTTCCAACTATGTAGCCTTAATGTGTGATATTGTAGATCAAGAACCTACAAACTATGAAGAAGTTGTAGAAAATAAAGAATAGGTAGAAGCAATGACGAGAGAATACCAATCAATAATGAAGAATGATGTTTTGGATATAGTTCCCAAACTGGAAGGAAAGAGTGTGGTATCTTCCAAGTGGATCTACAAGATAAAACATGCAGCTCATGGAAGTATAGAGAAGTACAAGGAAAGATTTGTGGCTAGAGGTTTCTCTCAGAAAGAGGGAATTGATCATGAAGAAACATTTGCACCAGTAGCAAGGTATACTTCAATTAGATCCATCATGGCATTTGCACCCATGATGAAGTGGAAATTACACTAGATGGATGTAAATACATCCTTCCTGAATGGTGTGATTGAGGAAGAAGTATACATAGAACAAACACAAGGATTTGAAGTTGAAGATACACATACTCATGTATGCAAGTTGAAGAAAGCCCTATTCTAGAGATTGGTATGGAAGGATAGATAGTTTCCTGACAAGCTTGGACTTTACCAAGAGTAAAGCCGACCCTAACCTTTACTTCAAGGTTATAGAAGATGAACCTACCATAGTATTACTATATGTGGATGACCTATTTCTGACAAGGAATGAGAAACAGATTGTAGAATGCAAGAAGAAGTTCACTGAGGAATTTGAGATGAAAGACCTTGGGTTAATGCATTATTTTCTAGGTTTGGATGTATGGCAGAACTCAGAAGGAATCTTTCTCAATCAGGGAAAGTATGCAGTAGAAATTTTGAAAAGATTTGATATGTTGGAATGTAAAGCCATGGCCACACCCATGGATACCAACCTAAATTTTTTGGCTGATGAATCATCAGAATTAGTGGATGTGACTCAATACAGACAGATCATTGGGTCGTTGATGTATCTAACAAATACCAGACCAGACATTTGTTTTGTTGTGAACACCTTGAGTCGGTATCTAGTTCAACCTAGACATGTTCACCTAGTAGTTGTAAAACATGTGATGAGATATCTGAAAGGAACTATAGACTTTGGTCTATATTATGATGGAAACCATGACTACAGATGCAGATTGGGCTAGAAGTGTCTCAGACAGAAAGACCACATCAGGTGGATGTTAGTGTCTGGGGTATGCTATGATTTCATGGTTTAGCATGAAACAATCCAGTATTTCTCTTAGCACGGCTGAAGTAGAATACATAGCAGCTTGCTCTGCTAGTTGTGAAGCCATATGGCTTAGGAAACTGATGTCAGGTCTATTTAACCTAGAGTTGGATACCACAATGATTCTATGTAATAATGAGAGTTGTATAAAGATGACAGAGAACCCAGTGTTCCATGATAAATCAAAGCACATTGAAATTCGATATTTCTGCATTTGAGATATGATACAAAAGGGAGCCATAAAGCTCCAGTATGTGAGTATCGATGACCTTGGTGTTGTTTGAAAAGACATTCCCCGAAAGGGGGAGCAGTGATGTTGCAGTGGGATCATATCATCCCTGGACACTTGTCCTAAAGTGATCCATAGAATTCTGTCTCTGAGAAAGAAGTAGGATTGTATCATCCCTTAACACTTGTCCTAAAGTGATCCATAGACTTATGCCTCCGAGAAAGAAGCAGGATTGCATCATCCTTGGACCTAAGTCCTAAAGTGATAGGAAGTGATTATCCCGTAATAGTATCTGGAGACTTTGGTCTTCAAGAATGTGGTAGGATTGCATCATCCTTGGACCTAAGTCCTAAAGTGATAGGGAGTGATTATCCCGTAATAGTATTCAGAGACTTCGTTTTTCGAGAATGTGGTAGGAATGCATCATCCTTGGACCTAAGTCCTAAAGTGATAGGGAGTGATTATCCCATCATAGTATCTGGAGACTTCGGTCCTCAAGAATGTGGTAGGATTGTATCATCTAGGACTTAAGTCCTAAAGTGATCCGTAGACTTTCTTCTTTGTATTGTGGATTGCAGGTTGTTGCTGCTGATGATGATGTTGTTGATTGAAATATCAAAGTATTGATGATGATGTTGCTCAAAAGTATTGCTGATGATGTTTCTCAAAGTATTGATGATGATGTTGCTCAAAAGTGATGCTAATGATGTTGCTCAAAGTATTTATGATGATGTCGCTGATCGAAAGATCAAAAGCATTGTCGATGATGTTGCTCAAAGTATTGATGATGATGTTGCTGATCAAAAGATCAAAGTATTGTTGATGATGTTGCTCAAAAGTATTGCTGATGATGTTACTCAAAGTATTGATGATGATGATGATGATGATTGAAAGGTCAAAGTATCGTTGATGATAATGTTGCTGATTTAAAAAGACAAAAATACTAATGATGGTGTTGTCGACCGAATGATCAAAGTGTTACTGCTTGTGAAATTGAAGATGAATACTATAGGTCAATGATGATGAAAAAGATTCCAATGATTTATAGATGTATCACCCTGGTGATGTTGAAGATGCTATCTCTCCTTCTCCTACTGGTGTTGTTGTTGTTGTTGTAGAATACCCTTCTCGTTAAGGGGGAGTGTTGAATTATTGTAACTTCGAAGAATATTCTAAATGTATTTTATTGATGTAACCTTTTGGAGATGTTATTATTCCTCCACAAGATGTTATTATTCCTCCGCAAGATGATATTATTGTATTAATTCAATAGAGAGTCATGAGGAAAACCCTCCGTTGTAAGTCAGGTCATTAGCACCCTCCCAATTATATTATTAAGTTGTTTTGAGTCCTCCTAGAGAATTCGACCCAGTCAATTTTAGTGGGGCTGACTTAGTTGAGTAAAAAATAAAGTGAGCGGAAGAATTTAAATAGAGAGAGGTGCTCCTCATTTGTAACACACAGACACACACTTGTGTAGCACATGAGAGAGAGAGAGAGTCTTATATGCAAGGAGGAGAAGGACCAGTCTAAAGTCTTATCTTTTATCTTTTTGATCATCTTTATTGAGGAAGCTTTTCTTGTTGGGTTTTTCCCTTTAGGGTTTTCCTAGGGTAAATCTGTATTGATCTTGTGATATTGTTTCTTTCAGTGATCTTGTATGCTATCATTATTGAGAAATTGAATTGAATGCTGATAATCTATCTTAGCATAGAGAATATTAACATTACTGGTTCGTGAACATCTTGTTCAAGTTCTTACACATTATACAGTGTTGCTGAGTACCTCATGTTGGTTGATGGGGGATGCCTTAATTCCCTCCTTCCAATGGATTCCATTCCATCAACTTTAGATCATTTATTTTGGAATAGGATTCTAGAGTCCTTTGAGTGCCTTGAGACTTACAGTCATTAGTGGTAGGTTCTCTCGCCATCGACAGTTTTGGGAATACATCAATGTCCCCTGATCGATGGATTCTTCCAACTGTTCAACCTCAACACATCTATTCACACTTGTTAAATTGCACTCTGTACCTTGATTCCCATTTTCATTATTGGTGGGTGATCTCGCGTCTGTTAATGGTATACATCAATGATCGGTAATCAAACGATGGACTACTATGTTCAACCTAGACACATCTATTCACATAGTAGGACATGTACTCGTAATGGTTTGTGTAGAATACCTTCTAGCTTGGTGGAATTCCATGTATGCTACCTCCTTGATTGTTCCAGTGTTCATGAGATTTCAACTCTCATGATTTGATTCCAATGTATATTAGATATCTTCAGCTACTATGGAGATCTTGATCCATTGTATATATTCAGCCATTATGGAGATCTTGATCTATTGTACATATTCATCCACTTTGGAGATTCTGATCTATTTTATATTGTATGTGGTGATGACCACACATGACACATTTTGTATATCATGCCCATTCATTCCCATTGTACTCTTATGTATTCGGGACTTCTCCATGTATTTGCAGTCACATGCAGAGATTTATCATTATATTGTACCGATGGATGGTTGGTTCTTCCACCTAGGTCTTCATTACTCCACTTCTGGGATGGATTTTATAATGTATTTCGGCCTTCTGTTACCCCTATGACCTTACACATTAGGGGGCGTTTGTTATAGTTGACTTTACCACACATGGTTGACCACGTATTTATGGCCTCCCCTGTCCCTATGCAAACTCCGTAGACACCATGGACTTATATTATCCTTTGATGTTCCAAGTTCATCCCTAAAAATCCCTTGTTTATTGTTGTACACGACTTTTGAACCTATACTCGCTTGTACAAGCGAATTTTAGCCTCAAACTCGCATACATCAGGATGTGTGCATAAGTCCAAATTTTTTTGGAATTTTCCTCATATGAGTCCGAAGATATTGACTCTTGGCCTTCCATATTCCTTGAGAATGCTCGGATTTGACCCTCCATTACCCTTTTGGAGTGCTATACAAGGAACCCCTTGGATACATTGAAGAGAAGGAATTGAAGAGCAAAGAAACTATAGTCCATTGTTGCCTCAATTTTCTTATACTTGAGTTTGCATCCCTTTGTCCCTTTGGAGCACTTTGTGTTCTTCCCAAGCTTGACTTTGTCTTGTGAGCTTGTTATCGAGAGATGGAGGATTGAGGTGGTGGAGGCCCAGGTGGAGGACTCGGTTTCTCCGATTGGTAGACGTGCCAACATAGGTTGTCACTCTTCTAATCTCTGATTTTATTAATAGAAATATCTTTTCTAGGTGAATTAATGTGCATTTGAATATGAATATTGTATCCATGGACATGTTTAATTGCTTATACATTGTTGAATATATATGTCAGAGTAGGTCTAACACATTATTATAGAGCATGCTTGTCTTGTTTTTTGTTGTTGAGAGTGAGTTGCTAACGCAAGCATGAATTGGAAAAGCTCAACGTGGATCTACTTCAACTGTCCGGAACAAGGTACGATTTTATATCCCTTAGTGTTAGATGTTTGGTTTCTCTTGCATATTGGGAAAGAATGTTTTCTAGTGTCAAGCTGTCTGTTGTGGTATGCCCCAAGCCATAGGAAGTTTCTCTCCGTAACAACCATGCTACGAACTTATTAATTCCTTAAGTCCCTAAGATTACCCTTAAGCTATGATTTAATCCCAACTCATTTTAATTAACTTAAACCTATTTAATCCATAATTGTGGTTAAGGTTGATTAAGTGTCACTGAGAGAAAAGGTCAAGTGTTGCACCACGGTCCCTTGGAAACACATGCAAGGAAAAGTTGGAAACATGTTTCCTCCTGGAGAGGATTTCCATGACGGAAGAGAGAAACTGGTTCGTTGGGTATGAGATAGGAGAACTGATCTATGACCAAGGAAAGGGACTAAATGAAACTAGAATTTGTGCTTAATCTATATGAACCAAATTATAAACCGTGAACCATACTAGGAAAATGCATGTTGAAGTTATATCCTTTTTTGTCTCTATTCAAACCAGTGAAATGGGAAATGGTGTAGGAAATTGACTTAGTGGAATTTTGAGCACTAAGGGTAGTGATGAATCACACTATTGTGCTGATAGAAGGAAGCTAAGAAGGTGTAATTTATTGTTTGGCATGGAATTGTTTATAATCCAATGTACTTGATTTTCAAAGTGTTAAACCCTTGAAAGAATTTATGGGGATGGTGAGAAACCTGACTAGTGAATGCTTGTGTCTCATTTCACGGGTGGTGTTCTACTGAAATATAAATTAGCAGAATTACCTACAGTTGGGTGGAGTGTGCCTCACACGTAGTCAGTTTCCGAATTCTATTGTTAACATATAAGTACAACTGCTGGTAAATATAATGCTATCTTTCAATGCTAAATTGTATTTGGGATCAAGATTATTGTTTCTTGTTTATTTCTCCATGTGTGAATTATGCTTGAAGAAATTGCAATAATTATGTTGAATCTATAAGTGTTTACAGAAATATAGTTGCATAGGGTTAAATGGTCAACGATGGAATGACAAATTGCATAACCATATGTTTTAATGAATTGTTGATAATCCATGTTTAAAAGTTGTTTTGGTAATGGTTAAGTATATGCTCTGTTGAGATCCTTTGAGATGATGTACGTTACGTTAATTAGACTTAATGGATGTAGCTTTCTGTTGATTTCCCATCTTTGATAGAATGTTTAAATGGGAAGAATGCCTTATGTATTTATGAGTGCTTTTATAGCCATTGAGAACTATGGCTTGATCTTTACCTATTTATCATGTTCATTGTCTTTAATTCCATGCATTTGAGTAGTTAAATAAGGCCATTATTTTGGTTGCTCATTGTTATGTTGAATTGCATGAAAAAGGAACAATTAGAATAACACTATAACTATCGTGAAGCTCTTATTTACTTGAATGTTAACTTCCACAATGGAAAATATTGTTGTTTGTGAAAGCATAAATTGAAAAGTTGTATAATGCAATTGAACTTTGATAGTCTTTTTTGTTCTAAAAACTGTTGTGTTAATAGCTTAAAGGCGGTTGAATCCATTCCTTTATAGAAAGGAAATTCATGTTGGAGAAAGGATTGTTACAGTTTCTAAATGTTAGAAACAAGCATGAAAAATTGTAGCTTGCAAATGTGCCTAAATGGATAAGGTTTTAGTGTCGAGACAAGGCAAAACCTGTTAAATTTCAAACCTAATTAATGCTTTAGTCAATTTCTTAAAAACAACTAAGTGTTAAACCTTTGAAATTGGAGGAGTCATTATCGATGGTTTCAATGCTAAAGTATCGATGTCAATGTGTCAACATTGGATTCATCATATTAAGTATTAATGTTGTTTCATGTCAATGTCAAGGTGCCAACATCAGGATTAGCATGTTAATTGGAAATGGTTTTCCATTTACTATCGATGTATGAGTCTAGACGTCAGGAGACCTGAGTTCTGAGGTCAGAAAATTGGCGTTGGAATGGTAGAATTTTATACGTCCAAAGTGTGTGCTGACTGTCATGGTCTGACATGTTGACATAAGGGAAGTCGAGATCTCAATGTCGCAGTGGGCATGTCGAAGTTGTTTTATTAAGAATCGTCGAGCGGTGTCAAATTCTGACTACCGATGTCAGAAATGTTGGGATTGGCATGCTAAAGATGAAAAGGTGGAAATAACTATCATGGCATATATTAAAGCTATTTAATTAGTTGTTTAACTAATTTTAATCAATAAGTAAGAACTCTAATCATAGTCAATTAAAACTAATTGATATGATGTCGGAACGTTAGAGCAGTTCTGTAATAGATGGTTAATCATGTCAACTTAAGTTAATTGATCCTATTTAAATTTAGTTTATACAAATTTAATTAACGAATAACTAATCTTTCACTAAATGTTTTTGTAATGTAGCACTTAATGTGATTTTATATTAAAAAAGGGGTTATAGAATGTTTGTAAGCACTCTATGTTTGTTTTAAGCTACATATATATGATATGTGTAGCTGTGTAACATGTGGGTGTGTCACACGAGGGGCATCTAAGCCATAAAAGTCACTTGGCGATCGCACCCAGCTTGGACTGCACCATCCTCAATGTGGACTCAATTTCACTGGATTTTGTGTGTCACCTCCCAACTAAGTCACTCCTAAGGGGTTGAACTCAGGTTTCCTTGCATACAAGACCCGCACCTTAACCAAGTGAGCTAGTGAGATTCGACAAGTGAACATAAATCTCAACCAATACTAACATAACCTTATTCATTGCATCACCAATCATCTTTTAATCAATATTAGGTTATAAACAACCTTAGATGGGTAAATTACTGAAAATGATAGAATTGCACTATGTCAGACAATCCAATAGAAATCTCAACAAAAAATAACATGACATAAACCATAATTCTTACACATGCCTTAAAATGACATTAAAAACTAGGATTTTTATGACCCAAAATCAAATGAGAAGTGTTTTCAGAAGCTCACATTCACAAATATATTGCACTAATCGAAAATGGGACTCAATCCAAATCAGTTTTCCAAATGGAGGAGGTCATGGGTTCAATTCCTAGGTACTCTATTCTTCAACAAATTTAATATGCTTCATTGCATATTAAATGTTTCCTTTAAATTTAACATCCAAAATGAGATCTAAAGGAAAAATCCCACTAATGACTAAACCAATGACAAAAATACAATGGATCCCTAATAACAAATTGTTGGATATAATACTTATAAAATCAAATGACAATAACATTCTCATAGCTGCATATTCACAAATGTATCACATTAAAGAAAAATGGGACCCATTGTAGAGAAAGCCACTAGACTAGGTAAATCATGGGTTCAATTCCTAACATGTCTAATATTCAAAATATCTATTATGCTTTATTGAAAATAGAATCAACCCAAACCATTCTAAGATTTGAAACCAAAAAGTAAGAGTACAGAAATAGGCATACCCTAAAATCCCTTGCAATTTGCGAACTAGTCTCTAAAAAGATAGTTTTTTTATAACAAGCTCCACAATGAAATGCCAAATCCCACTAGAGCATAGAACACCTACAACTACCAACACCACAACAATTCCTACCAAACCGCTATCAACAACACTAGTAAAAAGCATACAATGGAACCCTATCAACAAAATTGCCAAGAATAATACTCAAGAAATGGGCACAATTAACCATACATGATTATTCAATGCACAAAACACACCAAGCACCTTGATAATCGGAATTGGAAAACCCCACCAAAACAACCACAACCCCCAACACAACTACAATTCCTAACCATTGCCACAACTCTTACACTATCAAACCACTATTGAGAACATCGTAAACAAGAGCACAAAGGTCAAACCCCACCATAACACCAAGAAGATGAAGCCAAGGTGAAAGGTGAAACCCCACCATACTAGTGACAAGAATACAATAGATCACTAGTAACAACACTACCCAAAAGAATAAAGGCTAGGTGCATGGACAAAAAATCATAGAGTTAAGGTGACCACATCAAGTGCCTCAACCACAAAAGGCCAAACCCCATAATAACACCCATGATAATCTATAATCACCGCCATAGTTGTTACACTACCAAACCACTATGGAGAACATCCATAATAAGAGCTAAAAGGCCAAACACCAACAAAAAGTTGAGAAGATGCATTCATTGTTAAAGGCCAAACCCCACCAAACCAACAACAACAATATAATAGAAGCTTATTCAATGCTTCGAGTTAAACCTACACCAAATCCCACACCAACCTCATACACTAGCTTAACCACCAGAGAACATCACTTCGTCAAATATAATGGAACCCTGGTACCAACATCCAACATTACTAATAAGGATACTCCACACATTAGCAAAATCAACTATGCAAGATCATTCAATGCTAATAGCTAAACCAACACAAGCTTCATACACCAATTTAGTCTGTAAAACATTACCCACCACCATAATTTAAAATCCAAAACAAAATCAAAATCAAAATTAATTAAAAATAAATAAATAAAATGAACATAAATAATCAAAATCAAAATTAATTATAAATAAATAAATAAAATGAACATAAATAATCAAAATCAAAATTAATTAAAAATAAATAAATAAATAAAATTAACATAAAACAACCTCAACCTTGGGTAAAATCACATCGATGTACAAACAACTTTATTACCCCCCAAAGCGATAGCTATATTCCGAGGGACATAACAAGCCATTGTTCAGAATTATTATATATTTCTTGGCCGTAGGGACATAACAAGCCATTCTTCAAAGTTATCATGTGAAGGATCTTTCAATCATAACAATCTTGCATTACATAAAATTAACATGATTTAATGTTGTATTACATATTCTAAAACGGAAACATGAATGTTTTCAATATTCGATTACATTTCATTTATATATTATAAAAGTATTGTTACATGCATTTTGCCGACATTTTTCACTAAAATGCTTTTATAAAATGAATTCATGATTTATTATAATCTATAGTACATGTACCTTAAAGTTAATATCTATACATAATTGATAAATTATCAACTTGTCCTTATAATGGAGGATGGACATGAAAATCTTTAACATAAAGTGAAATTCAATCATAATAAATTATAGTAAAAGGTTGGTATGGCCTTAAAATAACTTTTGGCCATGTGATGTGTTGTAATTAAATTATACAAAATTATATATTTTCTTTCCCTATACAAAAGTATGATTTTATAAATCTAGCATTCTTTAGCTTTATTAAAACCGTTGAGTTGATATTGATAACATCTAATGTTGAGGAAAGTCCTTTTTCTTAGTACCATTCATTTAGTGTTGTTGAGAATGTATAGTATTTGTATAATCCCCATAACATTGTATGCACTTTGACTTGAATGGATGCCCTAATTTCCACTTTCTTCTTTTTGCACACCCTTTAATACATTTTAATTAAATTTGTTCATAAATCCACAAATTAATTTAAAGGCAAAGGAGACACTTATCGATTGAATGGAAATTCAAGGGTCATAAAGAGGTTGAGGACCATTGACTAACATAAAATGCGGCAAGGACCATTGATTGACCTAAAATGTTTGATTTAATTATAAGATATATTATATAGATGTTGAGGAAAAATAGGGCAAGGAAACTACTTTAAAGGAAGAGAATGAGGACCATTGACTAACTTAAAATGTTTGAATTAATTAAAAACAAAATCTAAGAAGATATTATATAGACATCAACAATGGTTTTGGTTGTGTAAAAAGTTGGTAAATGGTATCAAATGACCATCTTTCATTAAATATTGGGTAAGGGTTTACACATCACTATCACTCATTGAGTATTTCTAGTATTTCTAAAACATCATCCTAGAAAAGGTGGAAAGTTCACTAGAATGATGTAAGTATCATTTAAGTTCACCACAATGATGTAAGTATCTTTCTTTGAGTATTTCTAGAACGTCATTCAGGGAAAGGTGTTAAGTTAAAAGGAATGTTGCAAGGGACTTAAAAAACAAGTTTTGAAAAATGTTGGTTAAATGTTAGTTCAGCCGGTTTTTCAAGAGTGGTTATTGTGATAATGATTCAAGTTTAAATTTTGTTGGGTGTTTTTTAACTACATTTTAGAGTGATTATTGTGATAATAATTTAAGATTAAATTTTGTTAAGTATGTTTTTTTATGTGTAAAGTTTGTTAGACATGGTTATTGTTGATATAAATTTTAAATAGATTATTGTATAGTACTAGTTGCATCGAGTATGAGGAAGATGTTTTTTATAGCCTTATACTGTGCGAGGTTTTTTATAGCCCAGTATGAGGAATATTTTTTTTTCCAAGGAAAAAAGTCGTAAATATCTTTATTTACATTTAACAGATGGCCCAAAAGACCATTAACAACATAAGTCCCAACCTTAAAGCTGGTAGTAACATTCATGATAATACTCCATAAAGAGCTCATATAAACAATAAAGACCTGTAGCCAGTTCAAAAAAAGGTGATGACCAGATTACATTTGATCAATAACACTAATCTTTGCATCATCTTTCAAAAAGAGTTTTGAAAAGATTAAAATCATTCAAAATAAAGCTCCAAAAGAGCTCATAAAACCGAATGTCAAATGCTTGTAAGTAGACTGCTGATAATCCAGAACTTAGCCAACATCTCAGCAAAAAAACCAGCTCAAACAAGAACTGTTCAGTATTCACCATCAACACAAACCGCTCATCAAAGAGTAATATTATCATCTCAGTGAAAAAAACTAGCTCAAACAAGAACTGTTCAGTATTCACCATCAACACAAACCACTCATCAGAGAGTATCACCACCAAGAAAAAACAAAATATAAAGTATAGATCAAAGTATCTCTAGCAGGTTACAGCTCAAAAAAGTTATGGACATTCTTCACCATGCTGAACCTGTAATAAAAAGCTTATTTAGAAAACCTGATAGGTTTCCACAACAACATCATCTCGGAATTCTTTAATGGACCAGAATCCTTCCGAAATACTTCCTCCAGCTTTTGCCAAGGCATCTGCAGAAGAATTTCTTTCCCGATAGATATGTCTAAATGACACATAATTGAAACAGTCAGTTAACTTATTAACATCCCGGAGAATCATGGCTAATTCTAAATTCAAAATTCGGTACTTACCAAATGCCCAGTTAATAACTAACTGAGAATCACCGAATATCTGAATTTTATCCAAAGATTTCCTTCGAGCCAGAGTAAGTAGAAGCTTGAGGGCACATAATTCTGCAAAATTATTAGTACTCGCTCCTAATCCAGCTTTAAAGGAAAAACAATGAACATCTGATAAAAATAGCATACCTCCAGCTCCACATGCTATGGGTTCCCCAGCTGCAGATCCATCAAAAAAACCCCATGCATAGGATTTATCAATAACTTCAATCAGGATGGTTCGGATCGAAGCCACATAAAGCTTCTGTGGAATATTCTTCATCATTCCCAAGCTGAAACTAGAAACCTAAGCAGGAGATAAGGATAAATCCTCAAAACAAGACAAATTTCTGGCCTTCCAGATAAACCATAAAACAATGATAGCTAAAGGTTTGAAAGTTGCCACTTCCGAATTCAAACACCAGTTTTTGAAAGAAGCTGTCACAGAATCTCTATTCCAGAGATTATTGAGTCTGAAATGATCCTCAATAATTAACCAGACATACTGTGTGAAAGGACACTCTACACCAATATGAAAATTAGTTTCTCCTTCCATTTTGCACAGATAACATCTGCCAGGTCCTTCATGGCCTTTCGGGAGAAGAACATCCCAAGTCAACGCTTTACCAGAAAAAAGAAACCAACAGAATAGTTTAGACTTGAGAGGACATCTCATCTTCCGTAAGACTTTCCACCACCAGATAAGGTCCATATCCCTATTCATAAGCTGAGCATAACCGTCTTTAGGAGAATACCTAGCAGATTTAGATAAATTCCAAACAAGAGTATCAGCATCATTTGTAATCCTAACAAGACTGGATTTAGGTATTGCTAAGTATCCATTCCACACTTCAATCTCAAGAGGATCATTAAATCCAATAAAGTCAGCAGAAAACCAATGTTGAGGCAACAAAGCAGACATTCCAAGATATCCAATATCAAATAAACAATAAAATCCAGCCAAATGTAATTTTGCCAGCATTGGTTTTGGTAGAGCATGTCTCCATTTACATCCTATCCAAGGATCTAACCCAATATGAACAATAGTACCATTACCTATCTTCCATACCAAAAAATCTCCAATAATGTCAAAAGCCCACAGCACAGCTTTCCAACATATTGATATATTCTTTTTCCTTTTGGTAGGAGATCTGATCCATTCAGTTATATTCATTGGATGAATATATTTATGATATGCAATCTTTACCCATAGTCTCGAACCTTGAATAATATTCCATACATTTTTTTTCTGCCAATGCTTTAGCAAAAACAATAGGAACTTTAAGTTCCCAGCCTTCCAAAGACTTAGGATTAGCCAGTAGCTTCCAGGATGTCCAAGGTAAGCCCCTAGAATTCTGCTTACCAGACCAAAGAAATTTGAAACAAAGCTTTTTGATTTTTTCAATAATCCCCATTGGAATCCAAAAAGTGCATCCAATAGACCGAAATGGCCTCTAATACTGCTTTAATCAGTATCAACTTACCCCCCTTAGATAACCAACGAAAGCTCCAATGATTAATCCTTTTTTCTACCTTTATAATCAGCCAATCCCAATCCTTTAAGAGATATTTGCATGGTTTGAGATAAAAACCCAAATATTTCATACCATTTGCAATTCTGTCAACATGAAAGGTAAAAATGTTCTGTAATGTAACAACCTCAGCTTCTTCCATACAAGAATAATATAAAGTAGATTTATCATTGTTTATCTTCATCCCTGAAGCCTTACAATATATCAATAAAATCTCATATAATGAAGAAAGAGATTGTTCAGAACCATCATTGACCATTACTATATCATCCACGAAAAGAACATGGGTTAAGACAATATCATTTCCAAAAGATAATCCATGATAAGTCTCATTAGCTTTGGCATAAAGAATAGCCCTGCCTAAACCTTCAACCACCACCAAAAACAGTAAAGGTGCCAAAGGGAAACCTTGCCTGAGTCCCCTACCAGCTTTAAAAAAAATAGTTGCAACACCATTAATAAGAAAAGAGAAGGAAACAGAGGAGAGACTACTCATAATCCATGAAATATAGTTCCCAGCAAAACCTAATTTGGATAGTATAACTCGAAGGTAGGTCCAGCTTACACGATCATAAGCTTTAGATAAATCAATTTTTATCATTACAGCCTTGAAGGATTTACAGTGCATAGTATGCATACCTTCCTGAATGACACCAACTGCATCATGAATCTGCCTACCCGACAAAAACCCAAACTATTCACTAGATATGCACCTACCCAAAACATTTATGATCCTGATAGAGATAATCTTGCCAATAATTTTGTAAGCAAAATTACACAAGGAGATCGGACGAAAATCCTCAAAAGATAATGGATGATCAATCTTTGGGATGAGCTCAATAAAAGTAGAGTTGAAAACCACGAGAATCTTTCCACTAGTCCTTGAAAGTTCAATAACTCTCAGAAGTTCCTCTCCCAACACATCAAAAATACCTCTGTAAACCTCTACAGGAATTCCATCAGGTCCCGGACTCTTATCATTTTTACTAATGGAAAGTATATGCTTAAGATCTTGTAAAAGAATAGGCTTCATAAGCTCACTATTATCATCCTCAGTAACAGATGAGGGAAAATAACCAGTGCTTTGCACAATCTCAGGGAGATGAAGATCAGCTTCTTCCCTAAACAAGGATTCAAAATGTTGAATCCCGGCCTCTGCAATAGCCTTAGCACCTTCAACAAGCTTGCCAGAATCATCATGTATTTTCCAAATAGTATTAATATTTTTCCTATGAGCCGCAAATTTATGGAAATAGGGTGTATTATCATCACCACAAAGAAACCATAATGCCCTATTTTTTTGACAAGCCTCCTTTTCTCGGAAACATAAAATATTTCTCTTATGAATTTCAAGCTCAACCAAAGTCAATTTATCCTCCTCCGAAGTAAAACCAATATTAACCCTATCGAAATACCTCTTCAGTTCAAATTCAATATCCACTAAGTCCTTTAAATCCTGAGCTTTTTTCTTCAAGGACCAAACAATGGAAAGATCTTTAATTCTTTTAAGATTCGCTATAAACTGGGATGCAGGGGAAATATCAGATAAAGCATCATAAACCACCCAGGATCCTTTTAATTCCTCAACCAGGTCCATGTTTTCTAGCCAACATGCATTAAACTTAAAAGGACAATGAGCCTTAGAGGTACTAGAAGATATTTGTAGAAAAATAGGCTGATGATCTGAATTTCCTACACACCCTATCCATTGCTTGAGAATGAAATCCTTATCTAGAAAATTAGCTGATAATAAAAGTCTATCCAACCTTTTATAGATACTCTCAGAACCAACTATGCGGTTAGACCAGGTTGGAATAGATACCAGAGGGACAATGTCAATAAGCCCTAACCCATCCAAAAGATTAGTAAAGAAATCAGATAATGCATCCACTCGAGCATTAACCCCCCATATCTCAGACATTCCCAAAGAGAAATTTAAATCTCCCCCAAATACCAAATAAGGGCAATTGAAACAATCCATTCCCGATAGATTATTCCAGAAGGATTCCCTATCCAAATAAGGCCCATACAGATTTATAAAGGTTAAATCCAACTACAATTCAATAGAATGCATCACAACACAAAGACCAGATGGCATAGCCCATGCATTCAACAAAAGGAAGTTACGAGTCCTCCACCCTAGAAGAAGCCTCCTAGATCTGCCCTTAGCATCAACCGATACAAACTGCCAACCCTTTAACAATAATTCCATATCCTTCACTAGTAAACCTCCATCACACATAGTTTCTTGCACATAAATTACATCGAAAGACTGTTGTTCAATCAATCTTTTGACCACTAGTTTTTTAGGGAAACTAGTCAAACCCCTGTAATTTAGGGTCATAAGGATCATAAGGGAAACCTTGGAGAGGCAATCAAAGCTCTAAGTGCCCCAGTTCCAACATTCACAATATGATTAGCTTTAACTAGTGCCCCAACCCGACCCTTATCAAAGGGAATCCCAAAAGGATCACGATCTGATCCATCCCCATCAATAAAATATTTCAAGACAGATCAAAGAAAATAACCCTTACGCACAACAGGAGAGGCCTTAGAAGGGGAAACAAACCCAAGGTTTCTTAATGCCACATTCTGTACAGAATCATAGGATGTTTCTGAGGTAGGTTCCTTAACAATCTTATCCCATCCTAAGCCCTCAGACAGAGTATTAAAACTTAGAGGTTTAAGTAATGATAAAGAAGATTGTGCACCAATAACCTTACCCTCTAGAGTCTGATGTGAAAGGTTCAAATCCTCCAATATCTTTTAAGGTACCAAACCCTCCTTATCAACCAAATTTGACTCACACTTTTTGGCCTTCCAAATTTTATGAACAGAAGAGGATTTTTTATTAAAGGGTAGTGAACATTCATTCACTAAATGACCATGAACATTACATCTATAACACCTAAAAGGAATACCCAAGTAGTCCAAAGGCTGACAGAGTTCAAAATTTCCTTTTTTAATGACTAATTCGGCAAGCAACCCATTCTGAAAATTTAACAAAACTAAAACCCTGCCCATACAACATACTCCAGATTGCAGATAAGAGAAATTAGTTTCTAAATGTGTACCCAGTGTATTCCCCACCAGCTTAAAGAAATCAACAGACCAATATTCGAAAGGTAAATTAGGGACTTTAACCCATATCGGAATTTGATCGTACCTTTCAATACGAGGATAAAAAAGAAGTGTCCACCTTTTGATTAAAAGCCCGGCATTGTCCCAACGCTAGACACTCGCCAGAACCATATTAGCATCTTCCTCATTGATGAATTTGAATGCAATCCAACCTCTTGGAAGGAGAAAGATCGCAGGTGTCTCTTTAATGAGATCTTTCCATACCGATGCAGCCCAGCCGTTTAAACTATCATAATTGAATTTACGACCCCCGAACCTTCCAACCAAAGTCGTCGCATTAGTGAGAATGATATCATTGAGGCCCACATCCTCACCCACTGTCATCATGACTGGCTTTACAAGTTTCCTTATGGACTTGTGTGGTCTCTTCTTAACAGATTCCAGCACCTCCGGATTCTCAGCAATCAACTACGAGGCCAACCCAAGATCTCGAAGAGAATTACCTAATGAAACAGAAGGCTCAACCACTGCAATAGAGGCATTGCAATCCAAATCTCCAACCGACCCACTACTGAAACCCTCTGCCAACACAGAGTCTGAATGAGAGACCAAATTACAATGTTTCACCGAATCAACCAAACCTTCAACCACAAGACTTGGATCCCTAACAACACCTTCCATGACTCCAACTGACACCAGTTTATTAATAGGATATTCGGATAATGGTTCATATTCAGCGCCCAAATGATAGCCAAAATCCTTATAATCCCCCAGACCAAAAGGTAAACCAAAACAAACCTCTGAAAGTACCTCCGAAGCATGAGCCAACTGAGCTGTGCCAACCATAGCATTAGAATCAAAACCCTCGAGCTTCAAAGATGACTCAGAATAATTCTCAAATCCAGCATTATGGGTCGAATCCTCCAAAAACCTATCCCGAACCAATGTTCGGTCCTCAGGAACATCACATTGCACAGGGCCTAGACCACCTTGCAAATATTTTTGAGCACAAGTACTCAAAACATTCATAGGACAAAAGTTGTACCTCCTACCTTCCTTAGCACCGCCACCCGAATATGTATTCACATGATAGGTACCAATATCCTCCTTTCACAGAAATGGGACACCCTTGTCACCCAACAAGTACGTCTCGGAAGGATAAGTCGTAGAATCCTTTGAAACTCCTCCAATACAAAAACTCTTCAAAACCCCCGACAACGGCTTATCAGAAACCAAACAGCTTTGCTCAAAAACCACACATTGGTCCTGACCTCGCAAACCTCCTTCCAATTTAGCAGCAGCAGGCCTATGCGCAGAATCCGAAGGACAATAAAATACACTGGATCTCCGACCATCCCCAGTATCCCCATCCATATAAACATTCGCAGGGATGAAACCAGCATTCACTTCACGAAACACTGGAACCCCATGACACCCGTCAAAAACCTCTCACCAGAATGAATCTTAGTAACCATTACTACATCTTACTTACCCTCTTTTAAAGACTTCAGCACCCCAAGAGGTGTACGAGCTAATGATTTCATCGTTCGGAGAGACATTAAAACATGAACCAACGTGTCCACAAAAGAATAATGGAAATCGAACTTTGATACAACAATCTGTCAATTATTAATGAAATCCACCTAGAAAGCAATAAGGAGGACCAACTGGGAAAAGACGTAGATCATCGAATTAATGAATGATCTCACCTCAGGATCTCCCATCCAAGTGTTCACAGATCATGGCTGTCAAGCGTCTACCGGATTTGACACCCCGATATCGTAAAGTACAATCGTAGCTCTGATTGAATTAATCCTTCGAATCCAACAGCTAATCCGATCACATCGCTCATCATAAATGAAAGATTAGACAATAAATTCCCAACCAGATGTCCACTCAACCAGTCTACTATGCATCGACCAATTGACACCTCATGGCAAGGATAATGTTCAGTCTAAAAAAGGATTACGTTAAACTCATTCTTGATAACCCTAAGTTCCTACACCACCATGAACTAAGGATTACTTCAGACTAAACAAGGATTACGTTAATCTCAAACATGATAACCCTAAGTTCCAACACCAACATGAGCGAAGGATTACATTCTGTCATCACCAAAGGAGAAAGCAAAGTGCTCTGGAGCAATGGTCGATCTACCCCAGTATGAGGAAGATGTTGTAGTGTATGTACACCTATGTAGACTTTAGCAGTTAAATCACTGTGTAGAGGGGGTCCCTTGTCCCATAAACAAGGGGATCTCATACACTAAATTGGTGTCTTGCTTGGCGGTGTCCTTAAAAATAGATTATTATTATTATCACTATTTTATATAATGTAATATTACATTAGAAAAATTAAAAAGTAATTAAAAAAACATGTCGACTCATAAAATATAAAATTAAAACCAAATACAAAATAATTAAAAATCCATGTCCACTTATAAAATAAATAAATTAAAACCAACATAGATCCATATTTAACCTCGATTTACCAAGCACCAAAGGGATCAAAATTCTTGAGGTGTAAATTTTGTGAACATGTAAAAGAAATCAGATTAAAAAAAATACACCTCAAGAAATTGGATCTCTCTTGGTGCCTGGTAGATCCCTATTTAAAATGGATCTATGTTGATAAGATGTTAGAAAACTATAATCTTCACTTAAGTGTGTAAGCATGAGTCAAATGCCTTTTTAGGTTTACCATTTAAAAAAAACAGGTTTTCATTAAAAAAAATTATTTGTTGAACGGAATAGTGATCTACATTATTACATACATAAAAGGATTAAGTTATGCATTAATAAGACTCGGAAGAAAAAGTGACAATTAAATGAAAGTTGGGGTAACAAGAATATTACAAGCAAATAAAGGGACAATTTGTGTGCTTAATAAAGAGCGAAACTTGAATGATTGAACAACTGCATTATGCATGATAGTTATGCCACAAAATTTTAAGAAAAGAAAGTTATGGAATGCTTGCAAGGTATAGTGGAAAAATGTCATAAAGGATCAACACTCACAACTTTAGATACATGCGATGGTTATATGATCGAGTGCATCCATGAAGGCGTGTCACACTTTTTATGAAATGTGATGATGAAAATTTAACACTTATTTTTTGAATTGAAATCTATAAAACTCATATACATTTTGTGAATTTTTATGTGCAATTTGTATAAAAAATTATACAATATTATACATTTTTTTTTATACAATATCACGATTTACATAAAATATAAGTTATATCACATTTTATACATTTTTTTTTATGTTTTTTAACTATTCAATTTTTTAATTTTAATTTAACTTAATTTTTGTAAAATAAAAAAAAACAAATGAATAAACATTCATGCTTATCCCAAATATCTTTTCTTTGAATAAACAACCATGCTTATCCTAGGAGTAAACATCCATGCTTATCCATGTAAGTATCATTCTTTGAGTATTTCTATGTGTATCTTAAAAACTTTTTTTTAATAAACAACCATGCTTATCCTAAATATTTTTCCTTTGAGTAAACATCCATGCTTATCCATGTAAGTATCATTCTGTGAGTATTTCTATGTATATCTTAAGGATTTAAGAAAAGGCAGGTTTATAAAATGTTAATTAAGGTGTTTTTTAATGATATGTTAGAGTGGTTATTGTGATAATGATTTAAGTTTAACTTTTGTTAAGTATATTTTTTTAATATGAAGTTTGTCATATATGGTTATTGTTGATGTAAATTTTAAACAAATTATTATATAACATTAAAAAACTATATTCTTCACTTAAGTGTGTGAGTTAAATGCATTTCTAATTTTACTACTTAAAAAAACAGGCTTTCATTAAAAAAAACATATTCCTTGAATGGAATAGTCATCTATATATACAAAAAATTGTAATAAAGTTGTATACTTACAAAGGTTAAGTTATGGGTTAATAAAAGAAAAAGTGGAAATTAAATGCAAGTTGTGGTAGCAAGAATGTTACAAGCAATAAGTGGACAAGTTGTGTGCTTAATAAAGAGAGAAACTTGAATGATTGAACAATTGTATTATGCATGATAGTTATCGTGCCACTTAAAACCCTAAAAAATAAAGTTATGGAATGATCGCAAGGCATAGCGGAAAAAGTTCATAAAGAATCAACACTCACAACCTTAAGGGCATGCGATGGTTATATGATCGAGTACATCCATGAAGATGTGACACACTTTTTATGAACTATGATGTTGAAAATTAGAAAAATTTAACTGACACACTTTTTATGAACTTTGATGTTGAAAATTTAACATTCACATATTTTTTAAATTGAAAGTTGTTAAATTCATATACATTTTGTGAATTTTGATGTGCAACAAAAAGAAATTTGTAAAAAAAATATGCAATATGGGGATATATATATATCTCGTGACATTGCATAATGTTCACATTTTATACAATTTTTTTGGTTGTATTTCTAACAATTCAAATTTTAATCTTAATTTTGTTGTTTGTATAAAATGAGAAATATAAATACCTTTTACATAGTAATCCATGCTTATTCTAAATATTTTTTCTAATGTTTTAGTTGTGTAATATTTAAGATACTTATTATTTTCTTTGGCCTTCACCATTGGGGGAGAACTATACATAAGTTTTTAAAACAAATACATGAGAAATATATTCTAAAATCTAAAACGATAAAATTATTATCGTTGGATGAAAGTTTTAATGATGAATCTACAAGCACCAAGTTATCCACTTTCTATGGACGAGATTCCATCTCTTGAAAGTTGCAACTCCATGAAAACGTATAAAAATAGAGAATGTTTCTTAAGTTTTAAACCCTCGATGTAGGCTTTTGTATTACCTCAATTTGGGATTTTAGAAACTAATTTCCTATGTTGAGTTAAGCCATTAGGCATGGTTTTGAACTCTCAATTGATATTTTAAACTCTCATTCAAGATTTAAAATATCGATGAAATGCCTAAAACCTTTTTCAATATTATTTCTCAATAGAGTGTGCCATTTCCACCTACCCTACTTACCAAAGTGTGACACGTATTAATAGATTAATTTAAATGTGAATGCACTTATTACAATAAATTTGAAATATATTTAAAGACTCACAATCTCATTATTATGTAAAAATAAATAATATAGATATATCTTAACTTTATATCTATGTATGAATTAAGAAAAATATATAAATTTTATTATCTCATTTTTATACCCGCCTCAGCAAGTATATTGTAATCGATCGAAGTCAAACTCCTTTGACTTTGGGTATTAGTTGGTGTCTTTTGAGGCACTTATAAAGAATTAAAACTTGTTTTCCAAAGTATGACTTAGGGGTTTGCAAAATATTTTTTTTAATTTTGTTAAAAAGCTATTTTTCTAAACAGCTGATTGGTGGATCAGAGATGATGTCAACATTGGGATTTGGTATCTGGATTTGAGTTGACATGTGGCAAGATGACATCATAATGATAAAATTAAAAAAAATCAAAATTATATTTTATTCCCATCTGGGCTCATGCCTCCTGCTGCTGCCGCTGCCGTGTGGACCGTGCTGCAGCCCGACCTTCGAATCCTATCAGGGACACTTCGTTTACTGTCGCGTTGATCTCGCAGCACTTTCCAGGATTTCATCTGTATGTTCAGTTGTTGCAGAATCCAGGTCTCGCTTTGCTCCCTCTTATCCAGCAGCATCTAGCAATGTCGCTCCCTAACCGCCCTTCGCTGCAACAACCCATTTACAGTACAGTTCTTTCTCCTGCGGCTTCTGGATTGGGCTGTCAGCAAGCTAATCCCAAACAGACCTGCTCGCAACCTAACAGAGAAATTGCAGTGCACTCTGGTTCAAATCAAACTTTACCTTCGTCATCGTATAAAGATTCAAGTCGTACATTTATATCGATCCAGCCTGCACAGCAACGAAGCCGATTTTCAGGCATCGGTGGGGGATTTGAATTATCACAGTTACTATATTCTAACGTTCCGAGATCTGCATCCCGAGAATACTTTCAAATGTCTCAACCAAGGAGAGCCTGTTTGAATGATTTAAATCATCCTCCACTCAGCAAAGATTGAATTGATTTCCCTTCGAAATCAATAGATTGTCACTTCACTTTTTGTATTTTGAGTGGAGTTTGTAAAAATTTCGATAACATTACTCCTCCAGATAGTTTTGACAACATTGTGTCTCAAGATTTCAGGGTATAAATTTCCTAATCATGAAAACAATGCATTCTGAGTAGGTTTTGTAATTTTATTGTTATTCTGATATAATATGAATTCTTAATTTGCATGGCAGAGTGAAAGTGAGAACTGCTTCAATGTGATCAAAACTTCCTGGAATGTGATTGATGAGATGTCATCAACTCCTGAAGGCTTGAAATCTATGAGAAAGGCTCTCAAAATTTGCCAGTACCGACACTGAATCTCTATGAAATGCATGCCTTTGTTCTATGGATCAAAGATACAGTTGATAGGGGCATGAAATTGCATGTAGTTTGAATCATGTATATTTTAACATAAGAAACCGTTCTTGTTTCAGATCAACTAGCGATAGTGATATTGCTGGGAATTTGGATGGGTGGTTGTATGATGCTTATTACAACGCTGCCATGACAGATTATCCAGTTGCGGCCAACTTTGTTCAGCCTTTGCCAGCATTTCTTGTGAAGCAAGTAATTGCAGTAGCCTTCTTAATTTGCATGAGCAGATTTAAGAAAATTTATATAGCTTTTTATAATCTCTTTAAATTGTTTTGTTGCCCCTATAATAACAGATGTGCAAGGCAATAGATAATCCCTCTGGCGGTACAGACCTCCTCAGTCGATTATATGGTACAGTAAACGTTTATTATAACTACACTGGGACATTCAGAAATAGAACATTATTTGATTCACTTAACCTATATTAACTTTTTATTTTTATAAAGAATCGATTCATTG
>LPNX010805161.1:714698-792399 GCA_001517045.1 Pseudotsuga menziesii
TCTTGGATATATATTGTTCATGCTCGTAATCTCTGTGATCTGGTATTTTCTGTGATAGTTGTCACCATAAATTTCAGTTATCCCACGTTAAACAGGGTTACTTTATTGCGATATGAATTCACGACCCAATTTCTTTGATGGTGTGATGCTGGTTCTCTTTTAAATGAACTGCGTAGAGCTATCATCATCTACATAAATGTAGTAAGCCAATTTATTATAAGTATATTCAAGTGAGTGAGTAGGAATTTCAATTAAAAAAAACATTTCAAATTATAATATAAATAAGTGGCACAAAGGGCAGTAGATATAAATGTAGTAAGCCAATTTATTATAAGTATATTCAAGTGAATGAGTAGGAGTTTCAATAAAAAGCACATTTCAAATTATAATGAGTTTCAATGTATTTGGTGGAAAGAAATCTTCATAAATACCATTGCTTAGCTTCACTGAATTGTTCAAATTGGTGAGTAACCCCTTCTTCGAACTTACCTTATATTGCATATAAAATCACACTATACATTTAGCAATATCTTTATGCAGGCAAGGTTACAGGAAACACTTTGAGAAAGGCCTTGTTGAGCAATAACAATAAATGTAAGTTTTTTTAATTTTTAAAATATTAGAGACCAAATCATGGAAAAATACAAATTCTATTGCATGCTTCTGAATAGGAGTTTGAACTTTGGTGTTAAGCATTTACCACAAACTTTAGACTATGATTTTTAAACAATGACAGTTACAAGAAGTAACAAGTAATGCAACAACCTATAAACAACAAGTAATCTCACATAGAAATATAAGTACCATGGCAACAAGTAATACATTGTTTCAAGTTTGAATGTTTCATAATTTCTTTAACTTTTAGCTTTAAACTATATACAATATCACAATAAAATATTTCTAAGAGGCAGGTATAAGCAGCCTTGCTGCTATTTCACTTGTTTTAATTTTGAGTTTTATACAATTCTTACTTATTTTATTTTATTTTATAATAATTATGTTTTTATAATTATCATTATAATCAATTGTTTATTATTTTCATTTTTTTACTTTAATTCTTTTAAATTTAATTTATTAACATTATAAACTTGATACTACTATTTACATAAATGTACTTGGCTATTCTAATTATAATTATAGCAATGTTTTCAAAATTATTACATAATCTCTATTTTAGTTATAACAAATTCTTCAAACTTATAATATAATTGTTAAAGGTAAGGCATTATCTTTTACAATAAAATGTGTGTGTATATACATATGGTTTAATTACGTTAATAGACATTTTTATTTGAGATTTGGGGTGGACTGCGGCTTATGCTTTTTCATTTTAGAACGAGGATGAGACAAATGTACTATCGAGATTGATTTTATGGTAGTTATTCAAAATTTGAAATAAACAATATATATATATATATATATATATATATATAACCGATAGCTAGATGATGAATAGATATCGGGTAGCAATACGTGGATAACTCATAGCTGATGAATGGATAACCAACAATTCATTGAAGATAGCTAAAAAATGTGAGATAAAAAATAAAAAGAATATAAAAAAAATTAGTAGTTGATAAATGAATGACAGGAAAAACGAGCTAATTACTTACTTTTCGATTGGAGGCCACGTTCTAATAGAGTGTGATCAGAGTGTGATCATTCATTAGAACCGTTTATCTATTGGAAATAGATTAGAATCCCTACGGCATAGAGAAAAACATTTTTCTTTTTGAATTCTAATGTTTTAACAATAAAACATTGATAAAGAAAGGTACGAACTTGTAATAATGGATATTTGATAAAAGAAGATGGAAAATGAGATACTTAGATGGATTTAGTTAATGCTAGTTTGGTGAGATGTCAATTGTGTTGGCCCTATGGTGTGTGGAATTAAAATGTTGTGTTTTACATTTAAATTTTATTACTTTAATTTTAATTAGAAATACATGATAAAGAAGCTTATTTATAGTATTTGTAATGTTAAATAATGTAGATGTATGGACTTCTTTGTATACAATGTTTTTTAATAAATATATAAAATTATTAATGGGTTTGTTATATATATGGCTATTGATATGTGTTTTATAAAGTAGATATATGAAATTTTATAATTGTAAAAATTATTTTAAAATGTGTAAATATGATGTATTTAATTGGTGTTTTATATTTATACATTTATATAACATATTTACAAGGGAAAAAAATTATTCAAAGGAAAAAATGGTGTTTTCATTCCAAGGGAAAAACCATACTTTATATTAAAATAAAGTATAAGTAACATAACATATAATACAGAGTTTATCAATCATATAATCCTTAGACATAGCGATCAATACGCAATATTCTAGCATCTCAAGACTCATAAAGACAACAACAAAGGCTACTGCCGCCATAGATAAAACAAGGAAAGAGCCATGAGAGGTCATAGGCAAGGACCAAGGGACAAAACTCAACATTGACAGCCAACCACTTGAAACAAAAACCACTTTTCAAACAAAAAACAACAGAGGGCCAATGATTAGGAGTGCCCCCCCACACCCTCGATGTTTAGGGAAAGGATAATCATTTCTTATTACGTGCAAGGGATTTTTTTCTTTAAGAGCCCTATGACCAACCACATCAACCGTGTCTGCATTATCAACCAAGTCATGATAACATTCTAGGCATCAAGCACCTTTAGTTAGAAACAAAAAAAAAATCTAAATCCAGGCCTCCTTTAACAACTCCCTTATGCACAGAATCCAATGGGCCATTGACCGATGTAGAAACCTCCTTTGAAGGCCCATGGACATCCAAAATAGGAAAAATAGCATCATAAATATGAAGTTTTTTTTTCAACAAAACTTATAGGAAAGGATCAATGAAGTGATCACCTCCATCGTTGAAGAATCCCCCACTAACAACTCCCTCTCCTTAGTCCCATCCACTGTCACCCCAACACTAACCTCCCCCTTTGAAACAATCTTCCCTTTCTTAGCTCCATCCACCCCCAAAGACTCAAAAAACCTGGCCATCGATCCCATAGACTTGTCCAAATCCCCCTCCACAACCACCAAAAACAAACCATCCAACTCGTATGAAATCCCTCCATGACATGAAACACAAACAATATAGTCCCCCTTTCCACAAAGAAGCTCGATAGAGTACAAGGAATCCCCCTTCAAACCCATGTACAATCCACTCGAAGATCCCTCACCAAAGAAGGTGGGAATCCCCCCTAACTGTCCTTCACCCCTAAAAATTCCCCATAGAAGTGTAATTTTGAAATGAAATCAATTTCCAACTCATTCAAAGAGTATAATAGAGTTGGATTCAAAGATTTTAACTTGCCAAGGATCGAAGGTTTGGGTTCAAATTATCATATTTGGGAGGAGCAATCTATGCAAAGGCCTTGAATTGTTTAGGGAAGGAAGATAAAGTTAAGTAAGTGAGCATACTCGTCTTGCAACCAATTAATTATTATGTTAGTAAGAGATACCACTTCCTTGCATTTTCTTTAGCACCATAAAGATCATAATTTATTGACACTTTAATGTCACAAATCATCCTCTCCTCTCAACCATGTGAAATAATACAAGGAAATGGTTTTCTTAAATATTCTTAAAATATATTTCAAAATGCTAAAAAAAAAATTAAATAAAGAAACAGACTCGTTTCATTACCGATTAACCAATAATAATACATTTCAACTTTGAATTAAATTTACATTAAAAATAAATAAATAAATAATCAACATTGATTATTTATTCTTTATATACCATGCCATTATAGTCGAGGGTACTTTTTCCATAGTTCATGTGCATCCTTCCCTTGGTCTACACAACCTGGCATGGGGACAGTGTACTAGTTAATCTCGAAATTTGAAATCTTTGTATTAGAGCAGACCCATGTTCAATTCCTGCTGGGCCTTGACATGACTTGCAATCTCGTTTCTTGTGTTGATTTGATAGGTGGGCCAGCCCTAGGTGCCCCCATCTCATAAAATGTGAAAAAAAAACTTGGCATCCTTGTCTTGCATGAAAGGACTACATATTGTCATTACGAGTAAGGGGACTTTTTCCTTACCCTTGTAGGCATCAATCTTTTTGTCCTTTTCTATTCTACAAGAATTGGCATGCCTTATAAAAATGGCATCATTGTCTTACATGGAAGGACTATTTACAAAAACTTTAGGTATGATATTGCATTTAATGAGTTCATAAACATCAATAGATGCGGTTTTACATTCAATGTCTTAAATCAGTTAAGAAAAAAAATCATTAGGTTAAAATGGCATGGTTCAATTTGATCCTGTACTAGAGGTTGTGTTACAAGATTCTAAGGAGTTAATAAATCTATTTAATAATAATTAGAGTAGTTATCTAAATTTGTTTAATAAATCTATTTAATAATAATTATAATCATCTAAATTATTTAATAAGAATTTGGTCATACATTGAATATAGTTATCTAAATTATTATGTGAAAGTAAAGAATATACTTTCATTTAAAAGTTAAAATTCTTTGATTTTATATTAATTCAATTACATATTATAATTTTTTATAAAGTTTTCTCATGTTTTTAAAATTTATTTTTTATTTAAATTAAATATTTAAATTTTACTCATAAGAGTATGAATGTGGCATAAATTTCTTCTAACAACACCAAGTAACAATCTTTATATGTGATTGCTAAAATTCTTTGATTTTATATTAATTCAATTCCATGTTATAAATTTTTATAAAGTTTTCTCATGTTTTTAAAATTGATTTATTAAATTGATTTTTTATTTAAATTTTACTCATAAGATTATCAATGTGACATAAATTTCTTCTAATAACACCAAGTAACAATCTTTATATGTGATTGTTAAAATTCTTTGATTTTATATCAATTCAATTTCATGTTATAAAATTTTATAAAGTTTTTTAATGTTTATAAAATTTATTTATTAAATTGATTTTTTATTTAAATGAAATATTTAAATTTTACTCATGAGATTATCCATGTGACATACTTTTTTTCTAAAAACACCTAAATAACCATCTTTATATGTGATTGTTAACTTTTGTGTATTAAGAAACAAAAACAAAAAGGTTGTAACATAATTTTTTTATAAAAACACCTAAATAACCATCTTTATATGTCATTGTTAACTTTTATGTATTAAGAAACAAAAACAAAAAGTTGTCACTTTTCATGTGACGTTGCTCATTTTGCATATTTTTATCTTATTGTTTTTTAACAATATAATGTGACAAATTTTATAAATAAATAAAATATATGTTTCATATTTTTATTTATTTTGTTAATTTTTACATTTAATTTAAACTTTATTTATTTTTACAATTCTTATATTTTATAAAAAATCACTACTTTTGTTTTATATTTATTGGTTAAAATAGTTGTAAGAAAAAAAATAAAAAACTCTTCAACATCAATGAAAAAATAAATATTAATTGAAAAAACTTTAAATACTCGTATATTTTTATTTTTAGCTTAATATAATAATTAAATATTAATTGAAAAAACTTTAAACACTAAACCTATTATATGATATATTTTTATTTTTGAGATTTTTACTTTAAAATTAAAAAGTTAAAAAAAATAAAAATACATTAAAACTCCACCTACATTTTTGTAAAATTCTCTAAAACTTAAAACCAACCTTAATTATCATTATGTTAATCATGACTAACTAATTTTAAAAAGTATCTTTCGTGGGAATCAATAAGAAGAAAGGAAGGTGTTTAGTGGTATTCCCTTATTGTTTTTAAAAGTGATTGAAAGATGTTATGGTGAAACCTGTTGAAATAATTTTTTTTTTTTAAAAATGGAGAATATTAGGGGTCATTTGAAGGACCCTTACCATAGGGCACCAATTACATGTAGGAATAAGTTATTTTGGTGGAGGAGCTTAACTCCAATGGGCTCGAGAATTGAATCCCTCATCTGATCTCTGGTTTGTCAACTAAGACTTAATTGGGGATAAAGAATCTCTAATTTTTTTTTTTTACAGAAACTAAAAAGGGGGTTTATATATAAAAGAGACTGTGCACAGCCATTCATTACAAAATATATAATATCGGATGCTTATGTACAACGAAATCGCTGCACCATAGATCTAACCAAGGGGCTGTCCAAAAAACCTTACATATAGTTTGCTCAAAACATCTGAAACTACAGGAGGGGTATACCCTTACGAACTGCTGACATAAAAACAAACAGAAAAACATGTAAACATCATAAGGGGGCAGATTACTAATTGCCTCTATTGATTCAAGGCTGAACGACAGATTCTTCTTCCATAGGAGCCACAACTTCTGCAACTTCACCGGTGATTCTGCTGGCCTGGTGCATTGCAATGAATCGCTGGAGATCCTCCTGAATCCTATCCACCTTCCCCATAATTTCCCGGAGATTGCTCTCATTGTCATCTATGCGAGCATCGTTATTACTTACCTGCTGGGAAGTGTAACTTACTGTGTCTGCCATTTTCTTCACCTCCGCAACCATTTCTTTAGTATCCATGACATTGATAGCTAGCAGCTCATATAATCTGCGCAGATTCTTTTTTATGTCCATTATGCCTGCCAATTCTCCACCCTGCGCCATTCTGAATTCTGTAGCCGAGATGCTTAACCGAGCAAGGAGATTAAGGGTGGCACAATCAGGATTATCGGGAACGCTATCTTGTTGCACAAACGAACTGAGAACAGCAAGTTCTTGAAGCAGAGAACCTGCACCTAGATTTTGGCAGACCACCATGCCCACTGTTCCTTCCAGCCAGCCCGAGCAACGGTAGTAAAGAACTAGACTTCGCCCACTTTTACCACACGTAGAGGCACCACAGCTGAGAGTTGCAGCCCGAGACACCGAGAGGGAAGAGCACGAACAAGAAGAAAGGGCTGCAAAGGCCAGTCGTTCCTTCACCACCGAGCGCGTGAGGGGGAGTACCTACCACGGGAGGCCTTGGAGCCACCCTTCATTGATTCCTGAAACGACCTGAAGCATTAGATGCAGAGCTTCGTGGAGGCCAGAGCTCACAATGGGAAAAGGATGGAGAGACATACTGAAACCGGAGGCAAACAGGGGATAAAGATAGATGGGAAGAGAGGCATGCGAGGAATAAATGTCGAAGACCCGAGGCCTTAAGGCCATTAAAACCACATCAGCCGGAGGGTGGAGGGAACGAGGAGAGGGCCACGGGGCGAAGAGGAAGGGACTGGGCGTTAAATGAGGGGAGCCGGCAAAGGACGAGCAGGGGGGGAGTTTGAAAAGACAAAGGAAGGCTTGGAGCGGGAGGAGAATGGGGATAAAGGAGAAGGGCAGGGGAGAGGGAAGGGGGCAAAAAAACCATAAGACAAGGATGAGGACCTTGAAGCAGTGCCCAATTAAGTGTAGATTCCTAAACACATGGGAGTAGTTATGCCATATAGAGATCTTTTCCATCATTACGGAATATATTTATGGAGGGGGGGATACCCGTCTTGCTTATAGACACCTTGCGGAAGAGAAGCCCCAATGTTGGCCATTTTATCTGCTGCAATGTTATTAATCTGGAGAATATGGAAGGGCTCGAAGGAATGAAGCATCAGAGGTTTTACTTTGTTGTACAGGCGACGGCACTTGATTGCCCCCGAGGGGTAGCCGTCGATCAGTTTGGAGATGACATGCTTTGAGTCTCCAAAAATCAAAACCTTTCGATAATTTTTTGCCCGTAACATCTGAAGACCTTGGAGCAAAGCCAGCCACTCAGCTTCATTATTAGTTCGATTCCCTAACCCCCAGGCAAAGGATTGTTCTATGTTTCCTCCGGGATCCAAAAGGATCCCCGCGCCTGCCACCCCAAAAGAATCTCTAATTTATTTACAAACATCGATTTCATTTAATAAATTGACCTTTTAAGAATATATCTAAGTGTAAATCTTCATTTAGCTATATGGGGATTTTTAGAAATATTATACATTAATATAAAATTTTATTAAGCTACATGATGATTTCTTATAAATAACATGCATTATGGGTTATAAGGTATCATTGCGTTAAGAAAGATGTGTTATATAATCTAACATAAGGTAGATAGTAATTTCATCTCTATGTAATGTATATAGTTGTTAGATTGATGAATATTAGAAAAAAATATTATATATAGAGAGTAAATAATAATATTAATTAATTAATTAAATCACATGAATAGATATGTATATGTTTGTATGAAGTTTTAAGAGTTATTTCAAGTGGTTGAATCATTATTTTAAGATATTATATTGATAGGAGGTCATAGTTTATATGTTTAAATCTGGCCGAGTTGCTTAGGAATAATAGACACTACTATTGTTAGTGGTTGAATTCCTTTCGTCTATATAATATGAGGAATTAGGGGATCTCATGAGGTTTTCCTTCGAACCTCCTTGGCCCCAATGTTGGCTCAAATGGTTAAACCATACACCCAAAGAATCATGCCAATGGGGACGTCATAGATCATATATTCAAATTTGATCAAGTCTCTCAAGGTTGCCATTTACTATTATAGATGACAATTGAGACGCCCTCCAAATATTTCAAGGAAGTGTGGGGATCCTACAAGGTTTTCCTTTAACACACACATACACATAAATAACATAAAAAAATAACCGAACTAGTTATTGGACATTTGGACATTTTTTTGCTGAAAAATACTTGGTTTGAATCCCTTTGGATGAGACATACTAATTTACACCAATGAGTTTATTAGATATATCATCTACAATACTTATTATCACAAACAAGCTTATTAATATAAAAATTAATGATTTTAGAAATATATCATTAATAAAAAAATTAAAAAAAATTAACAAACTCATTTAAGCATAACTTCAATATAAAATAATAATAAAAAGCTAAAGAGCAGGAATAAAAAGTTACATTATCATACAAAAACCTCGAAACAATGCTAGAAAAGATCACTTGTTATTCCAATCGAAAGAAATGTTATAACGTGCGTGCTTGTTTCAAATGCAAGAGCGCTCTACCTCTTATTAGAATGGAGAAACACTCAAGATACCATGTGGAGAAGAAATATCATCATAATGATAGGAATTAAATTATATATCTTTCCATGCAAATTGGTACCTCAAGTTTGAACATGTATTGCTCACTGATATCAATTTGGAAACAACAAAGCTTTAAAGGAAATCCTCATAGAGGAGGAATATTCATTTGTTAATTTGCCAACAATAAAGAAGCCATCGATGTTAAGAATGTATCTTATATTTTTGGATTTAATAAAAGTTGTATCTTATATTTTTGGATTTAATAAAAGTTTGTGTGTGTGTGTGTTTTAGATGATAAATATAGACTTGAAGCTCAATTTCCATAATGAGAAATTCTTAATATAATATAATGATAAAAATTAACAGTTTACATGACGTTCACATCTGGCTTTCCCTCGTACTCTCTCACCATACGAAGGTTGTACACATTACCTTTCCCATGCGATCTTCCTAACTCCCATCTTCCAGAATGATTACCATTTGTCCCCACGCATCAAGCTAGGTCCTCCACCTGTCTCTCACCAAACGTCATGCTGCTCACCAAGCTCACCCGCATCTGAGGGTAAATCATACATATTAGTTAATTAAATACATATTCAAATTTTAAAACAGAAAACATGTATCTTAAAATTTTAGTAAATTTGGTACACATTAATTTGTTTAGACCATCAATTAGAAGGATGGTATACAATGATTATTATTGTAGTAAAGTATATATATTAATGTTTTACAGATAAATTTTAGAAAAAACTAAATCGATATAAAAGAAATGACACGTGGAAGTAGATAACTGACAACCCAAGGAGAGTTGATGATATTAACAAACATTGTTATAGCATTGAAGCATGGGAAGCATCAGAATATATCATAAAAACGTGTTGATCACCCCTCCAAAAAAACATTTGAGCAACCATATGCAAAACAATCTTATAGGGTTGGTGAGGAGGAAGAGGGAAAATAAAACAAAAACTACTTTAATCCCTCAAACCAATTAATTCAAGCGGAATTGTTAGTGGACCTGTTTTTCCTTATGGGTACTAGGTCTCCTTAATGTTTGTGGAGTTGACTTTAGCTCAATGATATATTCATTAAAGATCAATTTAATTGTTGTTATAGAAGTAGAAGAATAAATAATAGGCAAGATAGGAAATAGAAAGGAAGTAAGAATAATGGTCTCCAAATATAACACTTCTTTTTAAGTGAAAATAACATGTGTATGAAGAAACTACTCTAAAATATCACCCTCTTTCCATAATAACCACCTACAATAGAAACTACACCTATATATGGTTATTTTCTTCTTGTTGGACCTAGGTAAAGTTAAACATGTTTTGGTTTTAAGATGGAAAACCTGGTCGTAGTGTGAAAAGGGTTGCGATGGAGCGCTTGTTGAAACGGTTAGCTCTAACAATTTTGGTAGTTTTTGGGGAAAAGTAAATGTGTTGATAAAGTTTGATGGAAAATTCGGTGAGATAGTTATAAGGGGTGTCCATTTTCGGGTAGTGGGTGTGGGATGTAAATGCGACCAATAGAGCCTATAAAAATGTAAAGTGTTGAGATTTTAGGGGGTCAAATCTCTCAAGTTCAGTGACTTAAGTTATGTGTTGTTCTATTTGGTTGAGTTTTGTATGGAGAAGAATATATGTTGATGTGAGGAAAAGTCGATAATGTCAGCAGAATGTGTGCATTGTATGAAAGCGATGAAAGAGTCGAAGAAGTATCATTGATCCACAAGCTATGTGCATGAAATGAATGTAATGGAGATTGTGGAGAGATGTCTACAAGCTGTGTGTGCAGACCAAAGCATTCAAGATCCGACTCTTGCTAATTAATGAACGCTTTTGTGGTTTTTCTCGTAAGGGTTTCCACGTTAAACTTTATGTGTCGAATGGCGCATGATCATTGTGTGAATGTTTTATTTTGCATTGCTATGACTCATGATAACATGTTAGATTCTAAGTAATTGATTCGACAAGGTTTAATGTATCTTATGAATATGTTTTGAATCTATGCATGGGTTGTAACACTCTATGATAGTTATGTATGGTGACCTGTATGTCGATGATTAACACGATAAGGTCCCCTTTACTACAACAAAAGCCTAATTTTTTCAACTCTTATAGGTATCTCGACTGAGACCTCACTTGCGTCGCAGGTGTTGCCAATGGGGTTAAACCCTGTCGGGCCGGTACCTTTGGGTTTTGTTGGTCAAATCGAATGTTGAACCTGGGATAGTCGAATATAAGCCAACAAATGGTTATGTTTCTAGGACCGAGATCATTGTGAAGGGGACATGTTTTGGCACCCAACGAAGCATGAGATTCAGGATTGCATAAAACAAAAGGCTTAGGAATTTGCGCAAGAAGAAAATAATGGGTCATGACTGGCTACAGGGGAATGGTTACAAAGGTATGTTTAATCATATATCCATGATATTTTCTTCAGTGAATTCCATGTTATATTGTACGAATGGTTGGAAACATTAGCACTCTAGAAGAGAAATTTCCAACGAGATGAACCTAGGGTTGTACGCTTCAACTGATCCGACAACTGGAGAGTGTTAATAATACCATCTACAAGGATGTTGATTTCTGGGTCGACAACGTTTTAGAAGGGTATATTATTGATATCGTTGTGGATACTATTAAGTCATATAGTGAGTCTGAGAGAGAATTTTTCCAAGTTCCTAGAGGTAGATACCTGAAGTCCTTAAAAGAGTGGATTAAAATATTGGTGTGTGAAAAAGGGATTCTGCGGATGGAGTCTGGTGGGTAAATGATTGTGCTCGGAGATCAACATGGGTAGCATTGGGAAGAAGGCCCAGAGAAGATGGGAAGAGTGAGATGAAATGTTCCAAGATGATAGTGAGATTGATGAAGAGGGTGGTCGCCTAAGGAGTGGAAGAAGATTTTGATCAAATAAGAGTAGAAGGACTGCGATAAGGAGAGAGAGTTGCAATGCGATCAAAAGAGGGGACTACAAATTGGTGCCACAACTTGATGATGAGTATTGTGACGAGGATGAGGTGTATCGACTTATTTCTGAGGACAAGGAAGAGGTGCCAAATCCATACAAGACCCAAGACTACGACACAGCTACAACTCCACGTAAATATTCGGTATTATAGGTAAGACTTAAAAGTGTATCAAAGTGATTTTTTTTATCAGAGTAATAGAAATAGTCAATATAGTAGTAAAAAATTCCCTACTAGTGGTCCATCTTATTTGGATTCATTAGTTCCTACTAGTGGCCCATCCTTTCTAGACTACCTTACCTCGGGTGCTCCAAATACATTAAGTTCAGAAGGGATGTCATGGAGTAGAGTCTATCAAACTAGAGTATACCGTTCAGAACAATGTTTGTATTTACAAAAGATAGTAAGTACACCCGCTAGTATTTATTGTAAATTCTGTCAATTTGTGGGACATGATGAAAAGGATGTTAGGATTATTAATCCTCCCTTGTCCAAATTTGGTCATATGTCTAAATCAGGAGTCATGTCTAAATCGGGATTCCATCCAGTCTATTTATAGTCATTAGCACCATTGGGTCCACTTGGCCTAATTGGGGCACATGTTTTAGTTACTAAAGTGTGGGGAACACTAATTGAGGCTTACTACCACTGATTGCACTTAATTGCATCAGTTTAGGAGCCTCCTAGACCAGTCCCTACAATTTAGGAAGCCACTGAGAGTGCCAAAACCAACTGGGAGTGCCAAGGTCAATTCAGTTCAGTTGATGACTAGTTAAGCTAAGTTAGGAGTTGGTTACATTCAGTTCTAGTCCTCTACATTCAGTTAGCACTAGGTTTACTTGACTGCACTCAGGAGGGGCGCATTTCTCACCTACCACAGTCAGTTAGCCTTAGTCAACACTGAATGTAACACTTGAGTTGTGTTTTAGAGCTTCGATGAACTCCGGTTATGGTTTAGACAAGGTCAGTTAACTATTGAGTCCTCTGATAGTGATTTAGACAAGGTATTAGTTACCTACAATCAAGTAGAGTCTATCAATTCGAATTTCCTCATGTGGATTCAAATTTCATGTGGCTATTAAAGCCATTGTACTTCATTGTAATTATGATCTGATTACTTTTTTGATTAATGAAAGCATTCACAGCTGCAAGCCATTTTTGCACTGTTTCATTCTTCAATTGCAGAGTAAACTATGTGATCTACTTTGTGAGTTGTGTGTTTGTCCACAGATCTATGTGCTCAAATTAATAAAGGATTGTAACGAATACCAATTGCTACAGGAAAAGATAGTGGATATCTATTTTATGAAGAATGATGAGAAAATGCAATATGAGATATCACATGCATAGCTCCCTCAACCCAAGGGGGGTGGTAATTTTATAGGTAGAGGAAGAGGAGGAGGATTTGGTTAAGGAAGAGGTCAGGTCATTTGCTACAATTGCGAACAACCAGGACACTATGCCAGAGATTGTACAATTCTTACATCGATTTGTTCATATTATAAAGAAATGGATCATACCATCGAGGAATGCCCATGACTTATTGCTAAATTGAAGGCCAAGGTTGTTGGGAATAATAACTAGCCCCCGAATGTAAATCAGAATGTTCAGAATATTTTTGCTGAGCCTCGAGACAATCTATCGATTGTTGGTGTGTTAACCAGGGATGGCATTGTGACTAGAGATGATAAATAAGAACCATGGAAAAATATGAGAATACGACATGTAGCACAAAATAAAGTGCCATTTGAGGTTCAGAAAGAGACAGGGGTCTTCTTCGATGCAAGAAAAGAGTTTTATGGATAAGAACTGTGCCTCAACATCTATTTTTATTCTGGTATTCGACAAATATCTATTCATCGACATGAATCTGAGCTTTGATCGATTAATTCCAAAGAAGTTGACAGAATATGTAAGCATTCTAAAGAATTTTTTGAAAATTTGTTTAACACTTGTTAAAAATGAAGATGATTTGGTGGAGCTATCAACTCTAATAGAATAATTTGAGAGAGATATTCGATAAGAGAAGAATGTCAATCATATTCATAAAATATAGAATACTGGTCAAGAACTATGCTTGAATGCATAAATATGCGATTACAATATGGATTTTATTGTTATCGACTTGGGGTCAGATGCCAACATTTTGACAAAGAAGACATGGGAGAGAAGAGGGAAGCCCAAGTTAGTACGGTCACATATTTAGTTGAGATTAGATAACCAGTTGAAGGTTATTCCTATCGGTTGATTACCACAGGTTCCTGTCAAGGTGGAAGGGCTCCGAACCTATGCTTATTTTGATGTAATAGAGATTGTTTACAATACGAACCCTTATCTAGCACTCCTGGGGATCGACTGGGATATTTAGAACTAGACTTTCATTGATTTTAAAAACAGGATCTTACATTTGAAGACTCATATATGTGGGTAGTCACCCCAATCGACCCTTTGGAAGGCCAACACTATGTTGAACCAGTAAGAGGTGAGTATCATGAATCGAATTTGGATAGTATTTACAATATATATTCTACGGTCGATGATTATATAAATCCTATAGCTGATGGTAAATTAAGTTGGCATATTGTTAGTTCATACACATAAGATTCATGGGAAGCATTGGAAAATTGGAAAAACCGGTTGCATGAAGTATCGATGAGAAAATGCGCAAGAATCACAAAATCCTTGTGATGGGTGGGTACCAACGTATGTTATATTCCTACATACGAAGGATTTCCTAACTTGAACACCCTTTTTCCATAATTTGAAAATAAGGTATTGGATCCCCAATGACTGTTAGCTCTTGATGTGGCCTTGAAAGCTACACCAACAAGATGGCAGGATTCTCATAAACAGTCCATCTCAGAATGGAATCAGTGTCTAAGGCTCTTAGAAATTTGGTTTGGTGAGAATATTTCTTATGTTGGTAATAAGTATACTAGCTTGACGAGTCCCATATACCATCTTGAAAATTGTTGTGCGACGTGGAGATCGATGCCCGAGAAGGAATGGGTACATTTGTTCATACATACTTTAGATACGATACTAATAAATTTGTATACGTCGGTTGAAATGAGATGAGGAACTTTATATTGGGATGAGTTGGGTAATAGATTCAAACACACTTTTAGATTTATAGGTGAAATTTCGTTGATTAATGTTTCCTTACAATTTATTAAAGCCAATATTTTTGAGGAATTTTATGTTCCAATGTCAATTCTATCACAATGGAATGCTATAGTTTAGAGCCTAATGGAGTGTTAAAATATATCTGGGGAACCTGAAGGTGATGATCTATGATACATTCACATCCATGAATATGAACGTAATCAAGCATTGAAGGAACCAATTCTATCATCTATAAAGTTTTTGAATCCCCTGAAAATAAATAAAGTCAACGTTGGGTCTCCTAAGAATCTGAAGTTTGTAAGTATTGGGGATTACTGGGATGATGAGACTATTGGGAAAACCATTGATTTATTACATGAATTCCAAGACCTATTCCCTACCAAGTTTACAAAAATTAAAGGAATTGTTGGGGACCTAGGCGAGATGAAAATTCCCCTAAAACCGAATGCAAATCCTATCAAGCAACAACCCTATAGATTGAACCCCAGATACAAAGAGAAGGTTAAGACAAAATTATATAGGATGTTGGATGAGTGGATTATTGAACCTGTTGAAGAATCAGAGTGGATGATACCAATGGTTGTACATGAAAACAAAACTGGTGAAGTATGTAATTGTGTCAACTTGAGGAAATTAAGTGATGCTTTCCTGGATCATCTGTTCCCTACACATTTTACAGATGAGGGCTTGGAAAGTGTAGGGCGACAAGAAGTATATTCATTTACTGATTTATTCTATGGGTATCATCATATCAAGATCAAAAAAGAGGATCGACAAAATACCACCTTCGCCACAGACTGTGGTTGTTTCAAGTACACGGTAATGCCATTTGGACTTAAGAATGTGTCTGCTATTTTTTCTAGGATTGTGGTAACTACTTTTAAAGATTTTATTCATAAATTAATAGAAGTCTAATTTTATGACTGGAAAATATATGGGTTAATTAAGGACCATATTGAGAGCCTTCGGATGATGCTTGAACATTGCAGACAATTTCAAATTTATTTAAATTTGAAGAAGTGCATTTTTTGCGCTCCTTTTGGTATTATGTTGGGTCATGTAGTATGTAGAGAAGGAAATTTGATGGATCCTGCAAAGATTGCAATCATTTCCAATCTACCACCACCTTCATCAGTTAAGTAATTAAGGACCACATTCAGTCATACTAGGTAATATTATAATTTTATCAGAGGTTATGCGAAGATTACAACTCCGATAGAGAAGTTGTTGAAGAAAGATGATAAATTCCAATGGAATGAGGAATGTCAAAAGAATATTGATGTGCTCAAAGAGAAAATGGTTTCAACACCTATTCCGTTATTTCATGACTGGCAGAAAGAATTTCATGTGCATGTCAATGCATCATCTGTCGCATTAGGAGAAATACTTGCACAACCAAGTGAGGGACAATGTCGCTCACCCCATTGCATTTTCTTGTAGGAAGTTGTCGACTGCTGTAGAAAGGAATTATACAACAAGTGAGAAGGAGGGGATTTCTATGGTATATGCACTCCACAAATTTAGACATTATTTATTGGGTGGTCATTTTAAGATGTTTACTGATCATCCTTCCTTAAAATACCTGGTCAATAAGCCAGAGTTGGGGGAATATCTATCGATGGATTCTTCTCTTCCAAGAGTTCGACTTTGATATTGTTGTAAAACCAGGAAGTTTGAATGCAAGTCCTGACTATCTATCAAGGATAGAAAATGGAGAAGAACACACTAGTTTAGATGATAGTCTTCCTGACGCATAGCTATTGGCAGTAAAAATAGTTGAGATGGGACTGGATGTGATACTACGTTGTTGTGTTTTCAAACATGAGCGAAAAATAGTGTTAGTTGAAGCTCATGTTGGAGTGGTAGGAGGCCACTATGTAGGAAAAAAACGATGTGCAAAATTTTACAGGATGGATTGTGGTGGCCTGCACTTTATTCAGATCCGTTGGACTACTGTCGAAGTTGTGACATTTTCCAATGCACAAGGCAACCATCCCAACGAGATGAAATTCCCTTTGTACCACAACTAACGTTGAAGTCATTTGATAAGTGGGATGTTGATTTTGTGGTCCCATTAATCCAACGGGAAGAAGGTCAAGTTCTCGATATATAATTATCGCGATAGATTATTTAACTAGATGGGATGAAACAACACGAGTCATAGATTGTACTGCAACAACTGCTGCCAAATTTTTGTTTGATCATGTGTTAACCATGTTTGGTTGTCCAAAGACACTAGTAAGTGATAAGGGTATGCACTTTGTTAATAAACTGATTGAGGAAATGACTGAAGAGTTGCAAATCCAACACATGAAGACAACGTTATATCATCCGTAGGAAAATGAAAGAGTTGAAGCTTTTAATAAGAATTTGGAACATGCTCCTACCAATATTTGCATTATGAGTCATAATGATTGGGATCAAAAAATACTTGCAGTATTATGGGATTATCACATGACATGTAATAATATTACGTGACAGACTCTCTTTTGACTAGTTTGTGGACATGAGGTTGTCATACCTATGGAATATATTGTACCTAGATTAAGAATAGTTGCAATTACTGAGATAACAGATGTGGGTGCAATTAAAGAATGTTTGTCTCAGTTACTATTGATGGAGGAAGATCAATTCATTGCGGGTTACAACCAATGAATTGAAAAGGAGCAATAAAAGGCATGGCATGATCCACATATTAAGTTCAAGCAATGCATCCTGGTAATTTTTCTCTTATGTACGACAGTAAGTTTTTAAAACACCCTGGTAAGCTTCGAACACATTGGTTGGGACCATATGTTGTTAAATATTTTACATATGGGGGTGTAGTTAAGTTTTAAAAGTTAGATGGTACACCCCTCAACGGTTTAGTAAATGGAATTTAGATAAAACCCTATAGGGATAGTCGTACTTCTCTCGACTGAGTTGAGTAAAAATAAATAAAAAAATTTGTTGCAGTCATGTATATAAGTTTCAATTTTCATATTGAAGTCTTGTATATTTCCTGTAGATTGGGTTCCACATTCCAAGTTAACTATGTGTCGCAGTTAGTTTTGTATCGTGTAGGGATTTTACGACATGTTTTTTTGTCAAATACACATTTAATGCATGGTAATAACAACTTTTATTGTGAGTGGAGTACTGGATTTAATGGCGCCTTGTCATAAATGGCTGAAAATATTTCAACATGTGAAGGGATTAGTTGCCACCTGTCCTAATTTATTGCAAATCAGGTCAAAATAACTACCCATGTGATCATATCAATTTGTCACATGCATAGATCTAGTTCACCTCTAAATGATTGTTAGTTGTCTCATTGTAATGAACCGTGAAGTGTACTAAACAAGCTAGTCGTCTGCAACCAACTATTATGTGTCTAAGTTTCTGCCATGGAGATCCCTATATCAAGCTCTAGCATTGTTCATGGCCCTGCTATAGAAATTCCATCTATGATACCCATTGTTGAGGAGGGACCATAGGTTGTGTCGTGGTCGGTCCATGTGAATCTGCCAAGAAAGAAACGTACGGTTGGTCGCGTAGTTCTTTCGTGGAAAATATTTAAAGCCACCCATGATGTTGAGGCTTCCAGGTCTAGTTCAACGACCATAATGTCAGGATATATTCCACCCAGGAAAGATGATGCTCCTCATGTAGTTATATCAAAACCTATAATTTGATGAGAATCGGAGGCGACAACATGAGAACAATATTGAGCTTTATATGCATGTTGATGCTTTAAGGCATCACATTGGGAGTTAGTTAAGGATTATCAGTGCGACTCTCTAGTGGCATAGGAACATCATTAATTTTACTACACGGTCCCACCATCTATATCTGCATCCAAGGTGAGATCTCCAGCAGTAGTGGATAAACACTACATTCCAACTATCAAAGGAATAAATTGATACAATAGTTCGAGATTGGAAAAAATAATGGAATCATCCTATTGTGGATGATCTATTTTCTTCTTAAACTGAGCCACGATAGGAGGGTACATCGGGGACCCAGCCAGGGGCCCTTGTAATATCCATATTTGGATATTCTCAAAAGCTATCTCAATTGACTAGCCCAATAGAAAATAGTTCGATGTTGTATACTTATATTAGAGTAAAAATGAATATGAATGATGAATGATGATTTTACAATTAAATTGGTAGGGATTTATATAAGCCTTATCGCGTCTTTTAAAATGAAAGGGTACATCTCTTTCTATTTTCTAATTAATTAATTTAATTAATCATTTCTTATTTATTAATTATTAATATTAATATATATTAATATTAATAATTAGTATTTATATTTAATATTTATATATGTTTATATATCTCATTATGTTATATATTTTTATTATAACATTTCCTTCCCCTTAAAGGGAGCTTTGTCCTTAAATCTTATTGAAGACAATGCTTGTATACGATTTCTTGCTTGTAATGTCATCTCTCGTTCCTTTATTTTAGTACTTGTGACATTTTTTTTTTGTAAATAAAAGATGTATTACTGCTTAAAACCGGTTACAGTGGAGCCACAAAACCACAGGCTCTAGACAACTCGCTCAGGATTCTACCCTTCCTAGTTACATTCAGATTACTAGATATTCCCCAACCCAAAAAACTGAGAGAGTTACCATTGTGGAGATCTCAATCCTTGACATACATAAAGAGCTACCATCCTAAGTGCTGAAAGCATACAGTTAAATAGACTGAATAGACCTATAGGCCGAATACATAGCCGCATAGACACAGACAGAAATATAGAAGAGCTCACACCAGGGCCTCAAGGAAGTGCCAGGGACTCTGGGCATGGTCCATCAAACTGGCTTTGACCACCCAGATGTAGAACCGCTTCTACCCTGTGCATCTCTGGAGTAGTGTTGATGTTCCTCCCATCGGCGTGACGACTAGACCTCCCCACTGAGTGTTGTTCCATCCCCAAATGATATAATGCAGTACCTAGGCAGGACGCTATCTGTTCCACCCATCGGTGCATGAGATGGTAGTCCAAGATGAGAGCTTCAACCTTATTACAGATATCCCAACATTATTCATTGTGTTCCTTCCAAGCCTTGACAGGCTCTTCATCTCCCTCCTTCTTTTCCATCATCTCTGCAAGCTTATCCTCCACTTTGGTTGCTGCACTGAGGTTCGACTAGGTAACCAAGTTCATAAGAACCCAGTATATCATCACCAACCTATCATGGGCCGAGGCTCTCCCCACAGTGGAGCTCGAGTCAGAGATCCATCCATCCACCTCCTTGTGGACCTCCTCAATCGGCATAGAATTCACCTGGTCCTAGAGCACTTTTTCCACGTTCTCCATTGCAATTATGGAAATGAGCGAAATTCAGTCTTTGAAAGACTCCACAGCTGCCTGAGCCTGCGATTGGGCCCTAGTCGCCACTCTCTTCCCCTTCCAAATATTGTCTTTACATTTACCTCGACTGCTAGCCGGACCCATACTGCCCCCTGGTTTCCCTAGACCACCTTGAGGCGGATCCATCTTGCGCTGCACATACTTTCTCCTCACTAAAACACTCGATTCTTCTTCTACCCATAGCTCACACTCTAAACTTAGCAGTTTGTTTCTATTGCTCCTCTGAGCGCAGGTAGTTTCTTTTGCATCCTTCGTCAGATAAATAACCATAATTCCCATGAATGCTTTAACGGTTCCATCTTGAGCAATGATGGCCCAGGTCCAGCCACCTTCCATCCTCGTACCTGGCACTCGATCCATTTTTAATGCCTTCATCATAACTAGTTCAACAGTCCGTGTGGAGTCTGAACAACCTTTCCTCTCATGACCTCCTTCGTACTCTGTCTTAATGGTTTGAGGATAATCCCACATTACCATGATCTGAGGCCACCAGCGAAACATGCGTTAAAGGAGATGACGCATGGGAGGACCTTGCTGCCTCCTGTCCCTGCCATGTTCCTCTCTCATACTTTCTGTCATCTGCCCTTGTCACCCACATCCTGAGCGATGAGTTGATGGAATCTGGGAATCCATTGCTCCCCCTTGAACTCTTCTAGCCGTCCCCTTTGACTGGCCTTGCCATCAATGACACTGACGTTAGCCATTAAATCTACCACCTGATTTGCTTCTCTCCTGACGTGGTGAAAGGATAGTGTCAGATACGTCACTACCATGGATCGAAGGTCATCCAACCTACCAGGAAGGTGCTAGTTGGATGCCACCTTCTTCTCTGATTTTCCATTAGCCATCTGCTATGCCAATTGGATGAGGATCCTGGAATCGTCTTCTACTATCGTCGGCAACCACCCATTCCCAATGATAATTTAAATGCCTTGGATCATCCCTTCCATATTTTCTGAATTATTGGTGTCTGTCCCTAAAGAACTGTAAAATACCTGAATAATTTCTCCATTATAGTTCATATAGACCCCTCCATATCCCACATCCCTTGGATTACCTCTGGCCGCTCCATCAAAATTTACCTTAAACACCAGACTCGGTGGGGAAGACCACGACATTGGACTCTCCACTGTGCAGGCTATGGGATTTTGGAGTAGCTCACTAATGACTCCCCTATCCAAACCCCATGCCTCCGCTATTCTCTTTTTCGACCCTGCAAATTCCTTATCCTCATCACTCCATTGCATACTGCGCACTATCTCTATCAAATTGGTTGTTATGGTTTTCCAGGCTTCCTCATGAGAGTGTTGTTTTCCCCTAAAAATTCTGATGTTCCGCTCCTTCCAGATTACCCATATCACCGTGCCTAGAAAGGATTGCCATAGAAAACACAAGATATTGTTTTTGAAAGCCTTGGGGTTCCAGTCTCTTAAGGTTTGATCTGGGTTCCCTCTACATCTATTACTTTTCCTAAAGGTTTGCGCTCCTTTGTCCTAAAGGGCAGAGGTGAAAGGACACGCATCAAGAAGATGGCCCATGCTCTCCTCCTGGTTAGCACATAGGACACACCGAGATGGCCCCTGAAGCCCTTTGCGCCTCTGGTTTTCCCTTGTTAGTATTCTGCCTCTAACCACAAGCCAGCAGAAGATGGCCACCTTCGGCCAGGGATTGGAGGCCTATACTTTCCCCCAATTCTCATCTTCCTCTGCCTGCCCCCTTATTTTAATGTTATATGCCTCTTTCATGCTAAACATCCCCTTCTAAGAATACCCCCATCTGAGTCTGTCATCCCCATTCCTGATCCAAACGTATTGTTCTTGTAATTCCTCCCTAAAGGCTCTAATGTCTTCTGTCGAAATTTGATCGTCTTGGATGGTCGTCATCATCCACTTTCTCTTACTATCCTGAGGATTTTCGTCCCAGTACCGATGAACCTTTTCTTTGCCTTCTTTCAAATATCTAATCCTGATATGCTACCATTTTGGGTTAGCCCCTAGCCTTGGGAGTTGGTTCCAGGAGTCATCCCAAAATTTGGCAAGGTTTCCATCTTGAATTTCCTAGAAACTATGCTCCTGGACCAATCTTTGACCTTCCCTCACCTTCTACCAAATGTGGGATCCCTGGGGATCCCCATTGAAATGGACCAGTTGAGAGAATGGCCATCCCCTCACATATTTAATATGCCATATCTTGGCCCAAGGCTCCTGCTTATAATTGCACCACCACCACCATATCTTGGCTCCCTGCACCTCCCCCACCACTTCGGGGTCTCTAAGGCCAAGGCCCCCTTTCTCCTTAGGCATGCTTACCTTCTCCCAACTAACTAGGGAATTTTTTTCTTTACTCTCTCCTAGCCCATAGGAAATTCCATTGGATGCTTCTAATTTCCTTTAAAACTAACTTTGGAGTAGAAAGGACTGAGAATAGATACATCGACATGGCTTGGAGGACTGATTTGACCATCACTAACCTCCCAGGAAGGTTTAGTGGCTTGAGAACCCAACTCACTAGTCTAGCCTTTACCCTGTCCAACAAATCCTTGGAAAGAATCCTGACTAATGGTGCCTTGACCCAAAGGGACCCCTAGATATTTAGTTGGAAACATCCCTTTCTGAAATCCCAAAATCCTCCCAATGTTTCTTTGGGTTATGAGCGGAGTGTTGAAGAAAAAAATCAGGGACTTCTCTGGGTTGACTTCAAGTCCTGACGCCTTGGCAAAGGTCACTATACTATTTTTGTAGGCTCTCGCCGCTTGGACTAAAGGGTGCCCCATCAACATCGTTTCATCCACAAACTATCAATGAGTTTCTTTATCCATATCCTCATAAAATGATAGACCTCTGATCCTCTCCTGTCCTTCCTGAGCTTTGACGAGTTTGCTTAGCCCTTCTGTAGCCAGAATGAAGAGAAATGGGGAAAGGGTGTCTCCTTGTTTGATACCTTTGGAAGGTGAAAAAAGCCTTGTCGGGGAGCCGTTCAAAAGGATTGAGAAGAAAGGAGAGGATACCAGACCCATGACCCACTCCACCCATTCCTGACAGAATCCAAAATCCTGAAGCATCTTCTCCAAATACTCCCAACTGAGCTTGTCATAAGCTTTGGATATATCTAGTTTGATAAGCATGCCTAGGATTCTAGTGCATTTTAGCGAGTGAATAGATTCCTAAATCGTGATAATACCATCTAGGATTTGTTGTCCCTCCACAAATCTTGATTGCTCTGGGTTAATGAGCCCTGAGAGTAGGGGTTTAAGTTTGTTTGCTATGACCTTAACAATTATCTTGTAAATCACATTACAGAGAGCTATGGGTCTAAAATTGCATGTAACGTCTGCCCCCTCACTCTGTGGAATTAGAGATAGAAACATTGCATTGAACACTTTGAGCACTACTCTACTTGTCCTTGATTCCTCGACTATGGCCCAGACCTCCTCTTTAATCATGCCCCAGAAGAAATGAAAGAAGTTGGATGTAAACCCATTAGGGCCGGGAGCTTTCCCTTGAGCCATCTGTTGCATTACCTCCTTGACCTCCTACATGGTGATAAGCTTGGTGAGGTTCTCATTGTCCTCCCTTGATACTGCTCTAGGGATCAAAGATGTGATATTGTCAATATCCTGGACCCTCTCATTGTTGTCTTCTGTCATGATTTCCTTGAAATGGTTGACTAGATCCTCCTCCACTTCTTCCCTGGTTCCCACTTGAGTCCCATTAGGATTTTTAAGATTGTAAATCTTTGACCCCAACCGATTGCTAACCATAGAGCTGTGGAAGAATTTGGTATTTTTGTCTCCCTCCCTCAGCCATTTGACACGTGAATTTTGTTTCCAGAATATTTCCTCCTGTCTCTCTCTGGCTTCTAGCTGGGCACAAAGGTATTTCTCATTTTCTTTCAACTCTAGGTCCCACCCAGAGTCCATCCCTTTTTTCTGGATGGTAGTCATTTCCTAAACAATCCTTTTTTTGTCCTAAAATATGTTGCCAAAGTATTCCTTTCTCCATGTACGGATCTTGGCCTTTAGTGCCTTAAGCTTCTATTGGAAGCTGTACATCCTTGTCCCCCCTAGGTCATCCATCTCCTGCCACCACTGTTCTACTAGACCTTTGAAGTCCTTGTGTTCTAGCCAGAACTGTTCAAAGAGAAAAGGTTTAGGTAGCCGAGCCGCCGCCCCATCCCATCTTAGGCACATGGGCCAATGGTCAGAGCCAGCCTTTGGGATCACATTCGCCTTAATCTCCCCTGCACCCCTCACCATATTCTATATCACCAAGAAACGGTCTAATCTCAAGGCAACCAAGTGGTCTCCGCTATTGTTCCAAGTAAACCACCCATCCCCAGTTTCTAAGTCCACAAGGGCGCTTAGGGCGAGGGCTTCCCTAAATTCCTCCTAATATTTGTCCAACATCCTTCTTCCCCCCTTTTTTTCTCGGAGAGAGGTTATCAGATTAAATTCCTTGCCTATAATCCAGTTTCCTTCCTTGGCCATTGCACAGAGCCAGCGTAGGTGATGAACAAACGCCTGCTTTTACGGGAAGGCACTCAGCCCGTATATATTAACAATCGTCCCTCTGATTTTTGTACCTAAGATTTGGAAATCTACTAATAGGGAGAAATGACCCGCTCTCCACTCCAATAGATCCACCTCTCTGGGTTTCCATAAGATAGCCACCCCCCCTTTCATACCGTCTGCGTCTAATGCCATAACCTTACTACCTTTCCATATATTTTTCCCAATATTCTGCATTGTCTCAAAACTACACTTGGTTTCTTGCAAAAAGAGAATGTCTAGTTTTTCCTGCTTAATCTTCCTAGCTAGGGTTCTAATCTTCCTTGGGTGATTACACCCCCTCATATTCCAGGTAACTATTCATAGGGTAATTTTACTTGCTTAAGAGAAGGTCACCTTGATCGTGGGATACTGGCCTGATTTGATTAGCTTGACTTCAATTTTTGCTATCCTCTGCTTATTTGTTTTTCAACCTCTCTTCCCATCCTCTTCCGGCATTTTCCTCTTGCTTCCCTTCTGCCCCTCCAAACTTATCCCCGGATCCTTGTGGGCTTTAGATCGAATAATTGCCTGTTGTAAAAGTTCGATCTTCTCTCAGGGTACATAGCCGGAGCTTACTTTCCTACATTCTGCTTCCAGGGCGTCCAAATCTAGATCACTGAGATCCATGTCCTCAGCTTCGTCTTCTTCCATGGTGACTGTCCTGTTTCCACTGTTACTCGCTTCAGTTTCCTCCTTCATCTCGGTCTCCTATGATTTGGTTGAATCTACTTCTTCATGCACTTGCTCCTCTACCACTTACTCCAAGACCTGGAAAGGGTTTGAAGAGCCCGCGGGTTTTCCATATCCTTCCATACGTGCCCTCTACCCTCCATTACTCTGGCCCCTCCTCCTATTTTTGACTTGTGTGAACCCTTCATTTGCAGGTGTCTCCTCCTGATCTTGTGCTTTCTTCTCCTAACTCCCTCTAGGGCAGTTCCTCCCAAAATGGCCATACTCATGGCAGATCCTGCACTGAAAGGGTAACTGCTCATAGTCGATTTGCTAGATCCATTCCTCATCATCCCAGTTCAGGCTGATTGCTTTAGGGAGGTCCTTCGAGAGATCCTTATACACATAGATTCGAGCAAATATTGTATACCTCTGGAGCCTGGTTTGCTCAACGACTTTCACAAATTCCCCAATTGAATTCCCAATATCACGAAGGACTTCCATATCTCAATATTCCCCAGGAAGACCCACTAGGCGAATCCACATGGGGGCTACTGTCATGTCCTCTGATTCAGGATTGAATTGCTCCTTCCATGGCCAGAGGTAAATCCCAGTTGAGAAAGAAAAAATACGGCCCTCCTTCCAAGATCCTGTCATGATCTTCCTGATTGAAGAAGATGGTGGTGAAAAAACCCTTCGCTCCCAACTACAGGTCATAATGACCTTTTGGGCTCCATGTGCTCTGAATCCAACGAGCTAAATATTTCTCCCTGGGCCAGACCCCACAAATTTCCCAATTAAAGCCTTCTCCTTCCACATCTCTATTTTCCAGGATCGATTGATCCCTCAGGAGGCATCCTCCCACGCTCGATCTCCTCCCTTCTCCTGTCCCCTCTTTGCCCCCACTATTTCCTGTTGACCCTTGGCTCTATGCTATGGTTTCCGCCATGCCTGAACGGGGGGGTTCGTAGCCCCCACCACGCCTAGGCTAAGCACAGAACGCTTCGGCCCTTCCCTTCACCCCACTCCATCAAAAAATCATCTCCCCGTTCAAAGTCCTAACATTACCCAAATATTTAGCATACATGAAAATCCATCGTAGTACTTGTGACATTTGATGAAAAGAGACGATACGAGTTACGAATTCCAAGGAAAAAAATGTCACATCGTTTGTGATGTGGCCCAACCGAGATCTATCTTCATCGGAGATGATTGTTGATCACCTTTGGATAAATCTTCCCAGTTTATGCTTAGGTTGTAGATTTTGCATTCTTTTGCTTTTGAAATTATAAAATCTATGTTTATGTTCATTTTGACCCTGTCATCGATCAAAGTGTCGATAAGGAGTTGTTTTTGTTTGTTTTTCCACTGGATTGACTTCCTTTCGAACTGTGATAGGGACCGAGTTTGTATTTGTTTCTTTTTTCTCAACTTGAATTTTCTTTTCGGAGAATATGGATGCTTCCTTTTGGATTTGAACTAATTTGTTCTCTAATAGATTATTATTATTCATAATCTTCTCGAATCTTTCATCTTATCACTGTTTGTCCTCTTTTAACTTCTTGACTTGTTCCTCTAGTTTTTTATTAAGATTTCTCATATGATGGTTTTCTTCTTAATTTTTTAGTATTCTTCCTTCGAGGTATTCATTGGCAAGTTCCATCTTCCGACTAATTTTTAGTTTCTTGATTTTCGTATGTAATGTCTTGTTATGAATTCTTAGTCGAAATAATTCTTTAGTATTGCTTTCTAATTTGCCATTGATTTTCACAATTTGTAACTTGTGATTCTTGTTAGTGTCGTCATACTTTTGTTGTAGTTCTTCTTTCTATTGTTGATGTCGACATATCTCTGATTCTTGACTTTTTAGCTTTCTCTTGATTTGTGCCAATTCATCATCTTTGTCCATGATGAGCTTGATTAAACGCTTTATGTCTTCTTATAAATCGTTATCACTCCTATACGATGATTCTTCGTTATTTGTTGTCATTTTGATTTTTCTTCAAGATCTTGATTGTGATTTTTTAATCGAGATATTTCTTCATTCTTAGTTGCTAACATTTTCTCGATATCTTCGTTAGCTTTTTCACCTTTTGATTTTGATCTTTTAAGCAATGATTCTCTTGTTCTTTCAACTGATCAAGGATGCTTCGTTTACTTATCTCAAATTGTAGATTTTTATTTCTTTCCTTGTAGTATCCTAATTCTCTTTCCAATCTACGCGATTGCAATTGTGAGTTACCTTGATCATCTTTCATAATAATATATTTACCACATATTGCACAAGAGCAATTAAAATTCTTAAAAAAATGTCAGATATTGGAATTCCATTTCGCAATAAGGACACTTAGAACAAAATTTGGATTTATATATGGAATCCATAATTTCTTCAATAAATCCGTAATTGGCTACAATGGCTTCTTCAATATCTTCCGAGATTTGATTTGCGCTCTTTTAGTGTTTTCTTTTACTTGCTTTGTTTTCTTAAAATTTACAAAAGAATTACTATTTCCAAAATAATAACTATAATAATTATTATTATTAGAGTTTGATAATAATAATAATAATAATAATAATAATAATAATAATAATAATAATAATATTAAGAATAATATATTATTGTAATTTATTTTGAATGCTTAGAATTTGGGTTTTAAGCTTTAATGGTGAAAAGGCGAGGAAGGGCTCATGGCTATGGAAAATGATGGAGAGTGGTAAGGTGTTAAGGAATGGGGCTCAGGTTGGAGCTATCGTGGTGGTGGAGATCGTGGAAAGCATAGGTAGTGGCATTATCAGATGGAGGGGGGATAACGTGAGTGTGAAGAGGAGTGGGGTTGTAGGCCATAGAAAATATGGCTAAAATCATGTGTTAGATCAAAGATCAGAATTCAAGTAAACCTTGAGAGTTTGGATACACGTCGGAGATCAGCAGAAGCTCGAGGAAGGGATGGATCTGATACCAATGTAATATATGTATCTGGATATTCTCGAAATCTATCTCAATTGAATATTCCAATAGAAATAGTTCCATGCAATGTTCTATAAAAAATTATATAACATAACATTAATTAATTATTTTTTTAAAGACAAAAATGGTTATATTTATAGGTGGTTTAACCACAAAAACACATATCTAGAAATAACATAGGTTCCCTTGTGGAAGCAGAAAAATAGTTCAGATAAGCAAGTCTTCCTATAGTTCAGACAGTGCCATTCTACTTACAGCTTACAACATATAGAGTTATATTCATAAACAATAGACATAAGTACTTCTAGCTAAACGCAGGAACAACAACCATACAGCTAAAATAAAAATTTGAGTCTACATGATCGAAATTCATTTGGATTTCTCACCATGGCAAGAATAGGAACCTGGGAAATTCGCCACTTCGAGCTTTGCCACCTTCAACTCCAAATTCTTGAATTTAATATCCAAATCATCTAGCATCCCTGTCAAAACATTCTTAGTGCGTGCAATTAAGCAGTCACATTCTTTCTTCAAATGGGCCATGCCCCTGTAAACATTATCTAGTCGACGACCACCTTCAGAATTGATCCTCCTGAGAACCTTGTTAATTTCTACGATATTCTTCTTCATCTCCTTAATGTCTGTTTCGATGAATTGAGCAAGCGGGGAGGAGCCAGTGGATTCAGAGGAAGCTTCCATATTGCGTATGGTAGACAGAACTTGAGCACAATCCTTAACTGATGCAGATGAACCAACAAATTCCTTGCAGAGCCAAACAAACTAGATCACAATTTCCTTACTAGAGAAATCGACCCAAATCATAAAACGTCGATCAATTCCCATGTCCTGTCTAATAAACAAGCCACCGAAGACGCCCTACTTGTCCATAATTTCCTGTGAATTCATGCTTGGGTTCACATTAGGTGGATGGGACAGGAAACCATCACCACGATGAGTGCAAACGGTCAGATGTACAATAATTAAATCTCCCTGTCCTTGAACACACCCCACTACGAAAGATGCCATCATTCCACGTGATGGGGAATTCGTCACACGGGCCAACAAATCTTTTTCCATGAGGAGTATAGTTAGTGCCTTAAGCCCCTTGGGCTAGGCCAAGGTCCTATGGGGGTTGACAGAAGGACCTTACCCCATTACAATTTAAGATTACATAACCAAGAGCGAATCCTATGTTTGCATCTCGGTCTGCTTTTCCGTTGAATTTTCTTAGAACATGAAAAAACTCAATTTTGCGAAAGGAGGAAAACAAATCTTGGATTTTCCTAATCATATTTTGGAGATGCATCTGGGATGGAAGAGTGTTTCCAGAAAGGGCTTGAATTATTAATCGCGAGTCCCCCAACATGATAATTTCATTAATTCCCCAAGTTCTGACAATCTGAAGTCCCTGCCATAATGCTAAAGCTTTCGCAATGTTGTTAGTTTCCCTTCCAAGTCCCCAACAAAAATTGAATTTCATTTCTCCATCCGGGGTGATGAAAACCCTGCCCCCCTGCCACCCTAAGATTTACTTTTGAGGCCCCATTAGTGAAGAGAACCTCCTGATGAAGCTGGCTCAACCATCTTTTGAACTCCAGCCCTTCTATCATTATTTCCCATGGCTAATTTCCTCTCTTGACCTTTACATTTGCCTTAGTTAAATAAGGAGAAATACTTTGCAACCATGCTTCTTCCAATGGGGAGAGAGGGCACCCAGACGAGTCACTCCAGAGATGAGTGAGACAATCCCCCAACAGGATTTTGACTTTTGCCACAACCTGACTGGCCAGTGCATCTATCCGTCTAAAGATATGAGAGTTTGTTTCAAGCCAAAGCTTCCATAGAATGAACCTAGGAAGAGTCATCCAACAGGATTTGGTTACTGGATTTTTAGCATTGGTGAAGGGGGAGAAGGAAGCCCAGTTGATAAGTAGGGAATGGATGTTAACAAGAGACGGGCTTGCGTTACTTGGAAAAGATGATTTCCATACCTATTTAGAAAAAGGGCAGGAGATCAATAAGTTCTCGATCGATTCTTCATTTTTCAGACATAATGGGCATCTCTTGGGGCCTTCCCGCCCCTTTTTTTTCAAATTATCTCCAGTCAAAATTTTCCCATGGGCCAGAGTCGAGATAAATAAATCAACTTTAGGAAGACCTTTAACCTCCCAGACACTTTTCCAGATGTCTGAGTTATCAGAGGGGTGGGGATTTGAAATGAGATTGTAGCTCATTGAAGTGGTGTAGATCCATGATTTCTTCCCCCACCATCTAACATCCTTTTCATTCCTAGAAACCAAATATTTTCCTTGAAGATTTGTGGTCAACATAGTTTTTTCATTGTCTAGTTGGGCTGGACATTAGATATTCCATCCTTTCTAGAAGTTGGAGCAGTCTGGGATCCAATCAGAAATGTCCCAAAGCATGAACATATTGTGGGTGTGCATATACTCTAGCAGGTGATCAATACCAGTAAGCTGTTCCAGAGGAGGGTCTCCCATTATCGAGTCTTCCTAGATGTTAATGTGCTTCCCATTCCCAGGTATCCAGGTGAGATTGGGAGAGAAGAATATGAGCGCTTTGAACAAAATAGAGAATATAACTGAGCCTTTTATTACCCAAGGGGGAATGTCAAGACATCTCAGATGATTCCCTGAGAAATATTTTTTCCATAGAGCAGCCTTACACCAGGTCACCTTCCCTAAGATGATGTTCTAAATAATTTTGGCTCCCAGGGCCAAGTTCTGAAGAACCAGATTCCTAATTTGGAGTCCTCCTTGCATCAGAGGTTTTGACACTTTATCCCAACTTACCAACGGTAGCTTCTTCTCATTCTGCTTCCCTCCTTTCCAAAGGAAATTTATGAGAAAAGATTCAATGAGGGAAATAATCCCCTTTGGGGCCAAAATAATGGAACACTGATAGATAGGGACATTGGAGAGAACAACTTTTATAAGGACCACTTTTCTAGCTGGATTTAACCAAGTCAAGCCCCAGGTATTAATCCTAATTTTAATTTTGTCCACAATTGGCAGCCGGTTGGAAGACTTCGGGGAAGTCTTGAAGATGGACACTCCAAGATAATTGAATGTATCCCATTGAGTCTTCCCTTCAATACCTAGTATTTTGCTTATGTACGCCATCTCTCTGGGCTTGCAGTTCCACCCTAAAATTTGACTTTTTTCTGAAGTTTATCAGACTCCTCGAGGTGTCTTGGTAGAGCTCCAGCTTTGCTTTGAAGAGTCTTGCTGACTGAACATTGGAACCTCCCAAAAGAATGGTGTCATCAGCTAATTGGGCATGATTAATATCCTTGACCCCCTATCTATGTGGAGAGCGATGAGGTTGTTTCAAAAGCTGGATTTGGTATAGCTAAAAACTGAGCACATAAGCTTGAATGGCATAGAGAATATGAGAGAGAGGGAAACCTTGATGAAGCCCATGGGATGCTTGGAAAAAACTAGCTTCCTGTCCATTGACAAGGGGACCGATCCAAGAACCTCTGATGCAGGCTTGGATCCAACTGATGAATCCCGGGTCAAAATCGAACTTGTGCATAAATTGAAAGAGAAACTCATATCTAACTCTGTCAAAATCATTAGCTAGATCCAATTTAATAATCATACCTTTTTCTTGACGATGGAGGCTAGAGTGAATTGCTTCTTGGAAAAGAATGATGTTGTCGACGATATGCCTTCCCTTAATGAAACCAACTTGATTCTCAGGGATTATAAAGGGGAGAACCTCCTTGATCCTATTGGAAATTACTTTGGTAATGATTTTGTACCCAATTTTGCAAAGTGAAATAGGTCTGAATCTGTCAAACACTAATACATAATATCAAAATTGCGATGGTTTTCATTGCTATTTCCACCTTTTGTTGTCTCAATTGCGACAATAATGGTCGCAACATTTTGTGGCACTTATTTCATGGATATAACAACGAACTTTATAAGACATTGATATAGAGACAAAAACTGGCCGCCATGTGTCTTCTATACGGTGGCCTTGAAATTGATTTTTTAGAATTGATTTTCTATGTTTTGTCGCTCTACCGACAAATTTTTCGTCCCTATAACGATGAAAATATGGCCAAAAACTACTAGAAAAAATCTAGTTTCCACGCAAAATCGTGGAACAGTTTTGATAAACGTTTTCACTCTATCGACGAATTCTGGAATTTGAACAGAAATTTCTTCCACACAAAACTGTGGAAAACCAATATCTATCGACGAAATTTGCGACGGTGATTCGTTGCTATTTCCACGTTTGGTTGTCTCAATTGTGAGAATAATGGCCGTGATGTTTTGTGGCACTTATTTTGTCTCTATAACGACGAAATTTATAAGCCGTCGATATAGAGACGAAAACTAGCCACCACGTGTCTTCTATACGGTGGCCTTCAAATTGATTTTTTTTAATTCATTTTCTATGTTTCGTCGCTCTATCGACAAAAGTATCGTCCCTATAACGAAGAAAATATGGCCAAAAACAGCTGGGAAAATTTTTGGTTCCACGCAAAACCGTAAGACCGTTTCGATGAACATTTGTCTCTCTATCCATGAATTCTGGAATTTGAACAGAAATTTTTTCCATGCATAACCGTGGAAAACCAATCTCTATCGATGAAATCTGCAAGTTGAACAATAATTTTTCTACAAAACTGCGTCACTATAGAGACGGTATTCGTGGAAAGCCACCCGGGGTTTCAATGGTTTTGTAATACCCGCGACAAAAGTTTGTCAATTTTGCGACGAAACCTAGAGGTTTAAAAAAATTAAAAAACCGTGGAAAGGCACATTCCTTTCCACGGTTTTGGATCTTCAATAAGTTCTTATGATTGATGTGCAGTCTCGTAGACCTTTTAATTCTATTTTAGACCAGATTTAGTCAGTGCTACAGAGCAGATTTCCAGAAGGTAATTCTGAGCCACACACTGGGGAAAACCTACCATGTGATTTGATGTTTTAGGGATGAGTTTAATACATGTAAATGCCATAAATTTTCAGATCTTATAAAACAGAAAATGAAACATGAATTAAGATTTAAAATGGCATAAAATATGTGATTAGTGCCTAACAAATCCAAGTTAGGCAGATGGGGTCAATTGAGGATCTCATGGAGGCTTTACTGATTAAAGAACAGATAGGGTTGAATGGTTCAAACCCAATCTGCTCCTTAATAACTAGATCCACTTCAGAAAACTTCAATAGGAAAATCCTAAGCTAGACATTATATATTTTTCAAACAAGAGCCACGAGGTGGCAATGTCACTGCAATTCCTAAAAATTATTACTACAAGACAAATGCTATAGAATGGCAATATACCTCTATTTCAACGCCAACAAAGCTTCCCGTGCCAAACCAAGAAATCTATCATAATACACTTGTAATATAACTACAAATGGTAGCTCCAGAGATGGAGGATAAAGGATAATTGCTCTTACTAGGCTTTAAAACTCGAGACTCCTCTTCCCCATGAGAAGGTTGGAAGAAGCTTGGACGACAAGAAAAGCACCTCCATTTCCACCCAAAAAAGGCTTCTTGTGCAATATTTTGGTTTGGTACAAAATAAACAGGAACAAAAACTTCCAAGATTTTGGTAGAAAATGAAAAATAAAACACAATTTTGAATAGTAATTTAAAGAAACGATGAAGAAATGGAGCCAAAAGATGAAAACAAACAGTTCTGATAGAGGGAAAGTGGTTAAAAAACAAAGGTGGGCAATGCATAGAGAGAACATAAGAGTGATAAAAGAAGGGAATGGTACAACAAGAACACAACATAGACAGTTAAGTCTGATATTCTTATGTTTCTATACAAACATTGGATAGGAAGCATGATGAAGAGGCTAGAAATGAAAATAGCAAAGTTATATTATATGACAGGTACAAGCAAGTCATATAAAATATTAATGCCTAGGGAGAATGTAGGCAATGAAAGAACCCTTACCTTATCAATCACCTTTCACCAGGTCCATTGGCCCATATCGCTTGCAAAGAGTTGTCCAAATAAACCGAAAACCACTATGTTGGATGGAAATTAAATTTATAAATTAAATAAATAATCCATTCCTAGACCTATACATAAGTGGTCATTTTGCTAGTAATGGAAAATATCAAAATACTCTATGAAATAAAAAATGGGCATACAATTAAATCAGCTAATGCTGTCTGGAAAGTGTGTTCTTGGGGTAATTCCACCAAGAGATGTGGTTCTGGAGTCACATTCCACATGTCATGCAAAGGAAATAAAAAATCAATCTATCCAGCACACATTTTCCACTAGAATATCAACTTGCATTTAAATGCTATATTACAATAACATTGCCTCATTGATGTGGAAACTTGTGTTGTATTCGACAAGATTTCTTTAACCACTGTATTAAAACGAAAAAACACACAAATTTTAAAGTTTAAGACAGAAACATATTAAATACACATATAAATAGGTTTTTACTGGAAATGTGTGGACACTGTTAATACCACCCATGTCAAACAATATAAAAAAAAAAACATAGGAAATATTCATGTTACCTTACTATATGAATAAAATGTCACTAAATACTCCGGAATACTTTTGTAGCGCACATATTAATACATTCTTTTTACTTATAAAAGAAACTAAAGAAACAGTTTAGGAGAGGAAGTTCAGGGATGAACCTGCAGAGCTACGAGCATGGGCTTGCTGTGAGAATCATTGCATATGATGTTTCCATCATTATTCATTCTCTCATTGCATCTTCCACATAGACTTGGGGACCGCAATGGATCTTTCTTGACCCCTTTTCTGTTATTTATTTCTCAGCTTTTCTCCTAACAGTCCTTACAAACTTGGCGATCGACATATTTTCAATGACATCCTCCAACTGTAGAGTTAAATTCAAACCATTAAGAAGAAAAACCATGAACATGGATTTGTTCTCCTCAGGTTCAGGCTTGGGTTTCTTCTTAGGAAGCACTCCAAGGTAGCCCTCATTGCTGCTTCTTTTCCTCCTTGTAGAAGATTCTTCCATCTTGGACACAAGAAATGACAAACCGCAGAGGGAATATTGTATTCTTTTATCACAACGATTGCCTACACTTAAAATTTGCAAGAGCTGATGCATGCAATGGGATTTCGTTAGTTTATACAGAGAATGCTATGGCTGGGGTCGATGTCTCACTAATTACTCAAAGCAATTCTGCATGTACAACTCAAGACAAGCTATGGCATTCCACAATTTCTACAAAGCTCCGCTCAATATCCTAAAAACCAATTTGAGAAAACAAAAACAGTTTGCTATAGAACATTTGGGCTTCAAACTCCAAAAAGTTTCCATTATCAAAGAAAAACTAACAATCGTACTCAGGGTTTAATTGAGTTTCAGTACATCCAGCTGACACCTATGACGTCTGATATGCCACCAACACTGGAGGAGATAATATCAAAACCTACGTCATTGAAATATAGCTCAATCAACAATCAAATAAATAATATTAAAATAATTCTATTTAATATAAAATTTTAGGGGAGGAAGTTCAGGGATGAACCTGCAGAGCTATGAGCATGGGCTTGTTGTGAGAATCATCACATATGATGTTTCCATATTTATTCGTTCTCCCATTGCATCTTCCACATAGACTTGGGGACCGCAGTGGATCTTACTTGACCCCTTTTCTATTATTTATTTCTCATCTTTTCTCTTAACATTCCTTACAAACTCGGTGACTGACATCTTTTCAACGACATCCTCCAACTGCAAAGTTAAATTCAAACCATTAAGAAGCAAAACCCTGAACATTAATTTTTTCTCCTCAGGTTCAGGCTTGGTTTCTTCTTAGGAAGCACTCCAAGGTATCCCTCATTGCTGCTTCTTTTCCTCCTAGTAGAATATTCTTCCATCTTGGACACAAGAAACGACAAACCATAGAGGGAATATTGTGTTCTTCTATCGCAACGCTTTCCTACACTTAGAATTTGCAAGAATTGATGCATGCAATGGGATTTCGTTAGTTTATACAGAGAATGCTATGGTTGGGGTCGATGTATCGCTAATTACTCAATGCAATTATGCATGTACAACTCAAGACAAGCTCTGACGTTCCACAATTGCTACAAAGCTCCGCTTAGTAGCCTCAAAACCACTCTGAGAAAAAAAAATAGTTTGCTATAGAACATCCGGGCTTCAAACTCCAAAATGTTTCCATTATCAAAGAAAAAATAACAACCATACTTAGGGTTTAATTGAATTGCAGTACATCCAACTGACACCTATGAAGTCTGATACGGCACCAATGTTGGAGGAGCCGATATCAAAACCTACATCACTGAAATATAGCCCAATCAACAATAAAATATATAATATTAAAATAATTCTATTTAATATAAAATTTTAGGGGAGGAAGTTCAAGGATGAACCTACAGAGCTACGAGCATGGGCTTGTTGTGAGAATCATCACATATGATGTTTCCATCTTTATTTGTTCTCCCATTTCATCTTCCACAAAGACTTGGGGATCCCAGTGGATCTTTCTTGACCCCTTTTCTATTATTTAGTTCTCAGTTTTTCTCCTAACAGTCCTTACAAACTCGGTGACCGACATCTTTTCAAGGGCATCCTCCAACTGCAGAGTTAAATTCAAACCATTAAGAAGCAAAACCTTGAACATGGATTTTTTCTCCTCAGGTTCAGGCTTGGGTTTCTTCTTAGGAAGCACTCCAAGGTAGCCCTCATTGCTGCTTCTTTTCCTCCTAGTAGAAAATTCTGCCATCTTGGACACAAGAAACGACAAACCACAGAGGGAATATTGTGTTCTTCTCTCGTAACGCTTGCCTACACTTAGAATTTGCAAGAATTGATGCATGCAATGGGATTTCGTTAGTTTATATGGAGAATGCTATGGCTGGGGTCAATGTCTCACTAATTACTCAAAGCAATTATGCATGTACAACTCAAGGCAAGCTCTGGCATTCCACAATTGCTACAAAGCTCCGCTCAGTAGCCTCAAAACCACTATAAGCAAACAAAAACAGTTTGCTATAGAACATTTGGGCTTCAAAATCCAAAAAGTTGCCATTATCAAAGAAAAACTAACAACCGTACTCAGGGTTTAATTGATTTGCAGTACATCCAGCTGACACCTATGAGGTATGATACGCCGCCAATGCTGGAGGAGTTGATATCAAAACCTATGTCACTGAAATATAGCCCAATCAACAATCAAATAAATAATATTAAAATAATTCTATTTAATATAAATTTTAAAAAATTTTAAAAACTTTACAACCATGAAAAATTAAACAATGTACGGTTGGTTGGATTAATAGAAATAACCCATCCATATATATCACTGCTTGCGGTGACATAACAAGGGTTAAGAGCAACACAACCAAATTTGATAAAAATGCACACTATTAAAACTTTCAATGACAGGCATCCAATATAATAGAGAAAGGTCTTACCTGATTATAATTTATTATCAAGAGACAATTGAAGATGATATCCATTAACCAAGCATCAAGTATCAAAGACATCCAATCAACCATCCATACGCATCAAATAACAGTAATAAACAATAGTATAAGAATTCTCTTCACAACTTCTGCTTGTTTTTTACCACAATTAGATATTTCAGTTGGTTGTTATGAAGGAATTTATATTAGTAAGCCAATGCATTTGAGATGTATTAATTTGTACGCATATCTGTGTATGCTAACCTTTTATGGTTCAGTTGATAAAAGAGGAGGAGGTGGAGCTTATGGAAAATGAAAAAAATAAGGATGGTGGAAACACACCCGATCCTTTTGCAGATGCAGCTATCAATAATGATGCAAATGGTCATGTTGCCCCTACTGGATCTACATCTCCTGCAGTTGATCACTCAAAAGCAGAACTCACTAAGGTTGGTTTCTCTCTCAACATCTTTTTTGTTTGACAATAATATTCCTTGGTCTATCCTTTGTTGGTAATCTCTATCTTCTTCCTATTACTACACATTGCCCTTTACAATGAGTATTGCCTTGCTTCCGGTTTGACATTTAATATTAACTTTGAAAAAGGGTTTATTGAATTCTAGTCAAATAATGGCTAGGGAAGTTTACAGCAGTGCCACAAATTTAATTGCAATGAAGTTAAATCAATTCCATTTATGATTGTGGACCACAGTTCTAATTATGAAATTTTTTTAGCAGCAGTGAAGGTTACCAATGTAAGGTGTATAAGAGTTTTAGTTTTGCATTCAATGTAAACCACACCACTCCAAACCTTGAATACTATTCTTAGCAATATAGGACAGCCACCAAATGTATGTTCCAGACTTGTAGCAATGCAAATAATTTAAATTTTTAGACTTTATTTACCTCTCTTAAACAATATCACCATCCAACTAATAGTTAACCTTTGATTCAGTTTGGTGTTTACTGTGGTTGCAGGTAGGGAGGGCTGTCAAAGTTTGTTAGTTTGCAGTTTATTGCAAACTATAGGCAGCAGGTGGAAGTGTTTTGATATAGGGGTGTTACAACCTTGTTTTCGAAATAGTTGCTGAAATGGTAACAACCAACATAGATTCCTCTCAAATAGAATACTTGGTGGCCCTTAAAAAAAGACATGGCATGGAGTTATCTTGGCACCTAAGAGAATTGGGTTTTCGAGTCCATAGAGCACCATTTATTGTATTATAATTAACACAATAGCCACTTACATATCATATTAAAAACATTCACAGTCTAGCTTTGAATTGTCAATTAATGGGAATTTTGACATGATACCCAAAAGGAATGAACAAAACTAGAAACAAACCCACATTTTGCAGACATTCCAACTAGATAAATACCCACAAAATCATATTAATCAAATCCATATTTTATGGTGAGGATATGAACTTGCTTACCTTGATCATAAGCCGTGATGTTTGCACAAATCAGAAGCACCATCAAGAAAGTAAAATCATTTGGCCTCATCCCCATCATCAACGCTTGCCAACGCATCTTGAGAGCCTCTTCATATTTCCCATTCAAAGCATACCCTGCAATCATATAGCTCCACAAAACCACCACATTCCATTTAGGTATATTGTCAAAATATCTCATAACAAGCAAACATAGGCATGTCAACATTAAAATATCTCATTCCCTTCCTCCTTTTCCTCAATAACTGTTGGTTTTATTTCTCACATTGAATTTCCCAAGTTCACCTAGACAGCTTGTGCTTCATGCTTACAAGGAGATTTGAGCCATTTCATCTACACCACATCCACAACAACGAAAAAAACCATGAATAAAATAAAAACACAATAGGTAAGCAAGAAAAACATAGAAGGAAACAAACCTGAAGGTATAAACATTGTTGCCATTCTGGAGGTGGGGAAAGTGGTTCTAGAAGAATGGGATCACATGTGAAGGGAGTGGATGATGCACTAATAGGAAAATTACTTTGCCCACCCTTCTTGTAAAAAAACATCATAGCATGTTCCAGATCCTTCAGTGAAAGTTCGAAATTGAAAACCCCCAAATGGGAGCCGGAGCAGATCCTGCATGGGTCTCCGTTTTTGAATGCTAATGAGCTAGTGTGCGGGTGTTTTTGAATTCTACATTTTTTATTGGATTATTTGCATATTTTATATTTTGTGTTTTTTTTTGTTTTTTTATTTTGCATATTTATCTTTTGTTTAGTTTGTTTTGGGTTTTTTTTATTTGCATATTTTATATTTTGTTGCATTTTAAATTAATTATAGTTAAACAACTCTATGTTTTTAATTTAGTGTAGTTTAATTTAATTTAATTTAATTTAACTAGGATTTTGTCATAATTTTTATTGGTTGCATTGCTTAGAGTGAGATCCTATACATAATTCTGTTCAAGGATGAACACGATGATGACGACGACGACGACGATGATGATGACAACGATGACGACAACGAGATGATGGTGATGACAACAACAATGACGATGATCATCATCATCATCATTATCCTCATCATCATCCTTGTCATTTTCATCACCATCGTCTTCGTCTTCTTCATCAATATCATCATCATCATCTTCATAATCATCATCATCATTGTCGTCATCATCGTCATCATGATATTCTTCATCGTCGTCATCTTCCTTATCATCATCATCGACATAATCATCATCTTCATTATCACTTAACGTCTTCGTTATCACCATCATCATCTTGATCATCATCATCATCATCAACATCTTCAACTTCATCATCATATTCATATTCATCATCAACATCATCGTCATCCAATTCATCAGCATATCCATTATCATGATCATCATCTTCATCATCAGCATCATCATCAATTTCATTATCATCGTCATCATCTTCATCATCATCATCATATTCGTCGTCGTCATCATCATCATCATCATCATCATTGCAATTTTAGGGGGAGCTCAGTGAATGAAGATGTATACATGATAGGGGGAGCGGTCAGTTGAGTGAAAAATTAAGGATTGCTCCTAACACCCATTCCAAGGACTAATCTGACAATTCAATATGATCCGAGGAAGTAGTAAAAAAAAATACAACTTTTTGGGCCTTGTCAAGCCTCCCGTACTTAGATTTGTGCACATGAAGAATCAAGACTTATGGACCTAGTCCGATGTCTTAAAAGAGGAAGATCCAAACTGAGCAGTTTGGTAGTTCCATAAAGTGCATTCTTTATAGGAGTGAATAATCACTCATAACCATTCTATTATAATGTTGGTGAAGCTCATAACAATCTAGTGAAGACCAAGCCAAATAGCTTGTCATCACATCTTCATCATCATCATCATCATCTTCATCAACATATTCATCATCATCACCGTCACCATCATCATCATCTTCCTCTTCATCTTCATCATCATCATCATCATCCTCATCCTAGTCATCATCATGATAATCATGATCATCATCCTCATCCTTATCATCATGATGATAATCATGATCATCATGATCATCATCTTCACCATCCTCATCCTAGACATCATCATCATCCTTGTCATCATCATCCTCATCATCATCATTGCTGTCGTCGTCATCACCACCAACATCATTGATCATCATCATCATCTTCATCATCATCATCATCATCGTCGTCGTCGTCGTTGTCGTCATCATCTCCCTCTTCCTAATCAACATCTACAGTCGATCCGCGGAATGTGGTAGGGGCTGCGAAGATCTACATTCAAAACAAGATGTTGGGTAGATCAACGGGTGAGAAACATTTCGCGATCAGAAGTTGCTCACTCCTTCAGATGAAAAAGGGTTAGCATAATGTTAAAGTTCTCAAGGTTGAGCGGTCCCGATGAAGGTAGTTTAGAGATCGATGGTTGATATTGATCTCCCCAAATCAAGCTGTGCAGGTTGATAGTGTTGATCTCCCCTATTATGTCTCCCCTGCTCACTTGCCTCACCTTTTGACTTGAGTCCTCTTCTTCTTCCTCCTCTTCCTTCTGTGGGTTCTCTGATCTCTGCCCTGAGCGCCTTCGAAACAAAGAATGATCTATGAAAGTCTCCAGACACATCAGAGACTATCCATAATCCACCTAAAATTGGGTCTTTTGTTTGATCACTTTGAATTAAGCATCTGGGGAGGACATGATTCAATTCTAAAAATAGTAGTTGAATTTAGGGTTGATAAAAAAGGTTGCTGCTTGAAATCATTAGGTTTACATTCTGGGGTTTTTATTTTAGGTAGGCGCAACCACACTTGACCAAAAGAGACACCATAGAGTGGAATCAATCCTCCATTCAAAGGTCCTTCCAAATTCCAATGGCTTATTTTATCAACAACCCAACGACTGAATTTTTCACCGACCCGATAGAGTTGTCCCTTATCTAAGTTCAATAAACTATATTCTCCATGGACTGGGAGAGTATACATCGCTTTATATATGTATGGAATTTCATTAGCTAAAATAATAATAATTATGTATCTACGCGTGTCTCTATATTTAGGGTGTTTGTTTTAATCACAAATTAGACTTCCTTTTTATCTAGCTTAACATTTTTAGGGTTTGGGTTTGGTCTTAGTTATATAGTGAACATGATCAATTTCCTAATTTTCTCTTGAAATGTGTTGTTAAAGATATATTAATAAATCTTTATTCGTTACTCAAATTGACTCACTGTCTTGATGATGAAACTTCATAAAGGTTCATACTGTCAACATATCAAATGGAGTCTACAATTACCTTGGATACCACTCCTCAAACCTATCAACCCGGTATTTAAGAGAAGAGATTGTAAATATGTTTTTTGTCAAAATAACATTTTTGAATTTGTAAGGTTCACAAAGAGATTATAGCATATAATAGTCCTTGTTTTTTGTCTAACCTTTTCACATAAATATAAGATGAAAATTTGATAAGATAAGTGTGGAATCCCTCTCAAACTTCTTCTCGTGTGAGATCCAAATACTAGTAAGATCCACATTGAAGTTTGAAGGATACTTTTTTCAATGTGTTTGAATAATAATTATATGCACCGAGTTTTGAAAAGAGAAATGAGAATCCCTATCAATCCCTCTCATCCGACATCTAGATGTTAGTAGACTCAAGACTCAAGTTTGAAAGATAAATTTTCAAGTCTTCTAATACTTAGATTTATTATGGTGAAGACGATGCTTAGGGATTAGGTAGAGTTTGAAATTGAATGGCTAGCTACTCATGAACTATGTCCATATGGACAAACATATCAATTAGCTTTGTGATGGCATTTGTAACATTTTTTTTCCATTAATGGAAATGTGTATCCTAAAAAACTTATTTAGCTGGAAAGATAATAATACAATGCTTTTAATAGCATGTAGAAAAGCTCATTTCAAAACAAGTAAGGTAAAATGTCATGGAAAAGTTATTCTTCTAATTTTTTTACTTTTTATGCTGTTTATTTAAACCATTGGTTATGGCAATGATCAAGTGGTCACAACAAGGATAATTTTTTTTAAATCTCCCAGGGATGTACAATGTTATAAGTACACTAGTTTTAGGTGGATACATTGGCACTGGAAAAATATCATCTTTTTAGTTTTTGTTATTAATGTTAGGGATTTGATGCCTGATCTCTTTTGGCCTTGTAATAGAGTAGTTCTAATAGTGGATCTCTTCTCAAAACAATTCTGGACAGAAATAAGCTTTAGTACCCCATGAGCCTACTTCCATCCCTAATTTCATATTATGCATTCAGATAAGGTTGCGAGTGGTTCTCAACTACTCTAATCACTTTAGCATGATAGGAAACAAACATTTCCCTTCAAAAAATAAATAGGCCAAAGATCATGCAATACAAAAAACCAATACTCCTAATGGTTATGGCTATGTTCACATTAACAAAACAAGTGCATCAATCTCTTTCTAACTGGGCTTTTTCCCAATCTCATCTTCCATCACCGTTACATGTTCTTCATTCTCAACCTTTATTTTAGTCTATCCTCCTCTATACTAACTCTTGAGTAATCCCCATAAAAATAATATGGAAGTGATAAATCATATATACATGGTTTACCTCACTAATTCCATGTAAATGTTGAATCACTTGGGATTTCTTCTTATTGTCATTTTTTTTTCTATACAATGTTTTTAATAAATAATGAATTTTTTTTTAACACTTATATTTTCAAATGAAAAGAATGATTTATTTTTAAATGTCAACATTGAAGGGTTCAATTTCTCACAACCCTTCAAAGTAAAATGAGACCTGCCCTTCAAATTTGATCCTTGGCAACTCTAGAGCCGTTCAACCTGTTAAAGGTGGTGTCCTGGTCAGGTCTGGTATAGAAAGGATGTCCTCACTTACGAGCTGACCAATAATGATATCCCTCAATGCCATTTGTGACATGACTTAGGTGAAGATCATGTCCAAAGCATCATCGACTCACCGGCCTTCTCGACTCTAGAGATCCGACACGTGGCTTGTGTAGAAAAAAACAGGAGAGCATGAACTTCAGATCGTTGAAGTGATGAACCTAGCCTCTACACAAAGCAAAGGGATGCGGATAGCCGAAACCATTCCGAACACCAACGTCAATGTAAGTGAAAAGGAAAATAATGTCACATTCAAACAATGCGATCCATGTGGACAACAATGCAACATCAAAGGAGGCAGCATGACTGGATTCTCAGTAGAAAATAGAAATCCCTACCCACATTTCCACTCGTGCTTCCATTATGATGACCATTCATCTCTATATCCATCTTAATCTTCATCACCCTATATAAACACCACTCTCCCAGGCTGATTAAGATGCATAAGATGAATCAGTAATTAGAGACAATGCTCAAAGTGTTATTCTGCTAAGAGATTCTGGGAATTCTGAAAGAGTTGAAATGGTGATATGCTTTGAGAAGCTTGTCAGTCTCGGGGTGTTGATGGTTGGTGATATTTATTCCATGCTCATCTATCGCCCTGGTTTTTCACACCAAAAAAGCACTAACCATCGAGGCCTAGATGTGAAGCACTTTGAATGTACCTCCAGCTGCGCGGTGCCTGGGTTTTCCTGTCCCGGGAGTGTCTCCCCAGAAACCCTAGAATAAATCATGGCTTCCAAATTCCCAGTACATGGTGACCGTGTTCAGTGGAAACCAGTTGGAGCTAATGCTCGTGGTGGGGTGGCGGGTGTCCAAAGTCTTCATCGCCTCGTTTGTGAAATCCACTTGCCAACTTTATCTGAGGTGGTGAGGAGGTGGAAGACACCCCCCACTGTATCAACTATAGGAGAACCTGCGCCATGGGAGGTGGGGAGTACAAAGCAACCCTTCTCCAATTCCCCTCATACAATAGTATTACCAGGACATAGGAGAGTTGTAGAAAAGGAAAAGCATGAAAATGATATAAAATCCTTTTCCAGTCCGAAAACCATGCAGAAAGGTGCCTTTTTGAGCACGAAACACACACCCAGGGAAGAACACGTTGCTGATTCGACAAACAGATGAGTGGTCAAGCTCAGTCAACAGTGAGTCATCAAAAGCATCCTTAAAGTTGTTTTCACGACCTGCAAGCTCAGAAACAGAAGCGACGTGCTGCCATCCAGACCAAGCATGCACATTAGCTCCATATATAATGTCTGTTTTAATAGATATAATCCATGGCAGTAGTACTGCACTCTAAGTTGTTAGTAGTTGATTATGACTGTAAACAGTTTCATGTCTTGTTCTGAAGATTAACCTCGGGAACAGAGATAGTATAAATTTCTCCCCATAGAGGGGAGAAGGGTTGGGAATTTTCAAGAGCAGAGGCTCTCCACTGTAACTTGTTTCAAGATTTCCAAATATGAATAAAATTGCAGAGGAATGATAATCCTTTGATGGCAGAGATTCTCATGTCGTCTTTTTCTTCAATAAGTAACTTCTTTACGTGAATGTTTATCCTGTTTTTCATTACAATTTGTATTTGATTTTAATTTTTGGGAATTAGTGTATATCATCATTCGTCTTGTATGCTCTCGGCCCATTGTTCAAGCATTTTTGAACATTTTCTTCTAAAGTCACGCATAATTCACCTTGGTTAGGTGCTCTACGTGATGGACTATTTTCTCCTGTTTGCTAATCACCTACTAAATATCTCCAGATTCGATGATGGATGACTATATTTCCTCTGTCCATAAACTTTCATGATTCCTTACCTCCTGCAACATATTTCAGACCAGATTGTTGACTCCATTGTCGAATGGTCCCCTCCATGATCGTCCCACCAGACTTTATAAAAGTAAACTTGTTCTATTCAGAAATATGAACTTCTGACTTGTCTTTGATTGAATATCTTGCATATGAAAACTCTGTAAATAGTGAGAGATCCCTCTCTGAATTATCCACCAATTAGCTTACTGCATGCCTATTGAGTTACAAGTGGTTTCCATTTTCATACATTGAGTTTCCCTCATCTTTATCATGATAATGGGGCTTGTGGTTGTTGTTGATATGTATATATTCAATTAGCATTACTCATTGTATATCACATGGATGTAAGGATGAAATATAGAACTTGGAAATGCATAAAAACAACCCTCATTTTCATAGATAAATTCATAAAAGCCAAAAGCCAAAGAAAATATATCAGGGTTACACATTACAATTTACAATTGTCATAAGGAAAACAAAATCACTTACTTGAGCCAATTGTAGTTGTGGAAGCGAGATAGCATATACACCACCATGTGAACAATAATGAACCGTCTCTCCAGTAGCAACCATACCTGCAAATGCCCAAGTTAGATCAAACCCTAAAATATCCAAGGTAAAAAACTCTTGAAGAAAAAACTACAACAATAGAGTTTACCTCGAGTTGCCATGTCAAAATTACCAAGGTTGCCATGCAAAAAACAATGAGACCACCCAACTATAGAAAATCCACCCTTCCATGAGGAAATTTTTCAGAAAAGTGGTCAAAATTGGCCCCAATAGCCTTAAGAGAATTGGTCACAACAACCTTAAGAGAATGCCCGCCACAATTCATGGTTTGAGAAGAATGCCCGCACCATGGTATCGTCCTATAGTTAGTTGGTTTGGATACCTATTCATGATTAGAGTTTTCTTTAATATTTCTTGAGGAGAAAGATACAGGCCTACCAAAACAGGGTTTTTCACCAGTGGATGCAAAAATGGCTAAGTAGCCTCAGAAAGATGCCCGCCCTAAATTATGGGTTAGAGTAAATGCCCGTAGCACATGGGGGTCTTATAGATTGGTCTTCAGCCTACTGAACATGTCTTCAGATTGTCTTGGAAGTGGATGAAGAAACAATTATGGAACTGCCAAAAGGGTGGTTTAGGCAGATTAGACCAAATTGAGAAATTTGTCTAAGTATGGAATTGGTGTTAAATCTGCCCTAGTGGCCTTAAGGAAATGCCTGCCATGCCTCATAGGATGATGTGTAAAATGTATTGAGAATGTGAGTCTCTAGAGTGTTGTATGGAGCAAGCAACCATATCACTTGCCTCACTAAACTACAACATATATTTAAGGAAGAGTCGGTCCCAACAGCCTTTGTCAAAATTGGTCCTAGCAGCCTTAAGAGAATGCCCGCCAACATTTATGGTTTGAGAAGAATTCCCGCACCATGGTACCGTCCTATGGCTAGCTGGTTTGGATACCTATTCATGATTTGATTTTGCTTTAATCTTTCTTGAGGAGAAATATACAGGCTTGCCAAAACAGGGTGTTTTATCGGTGGATGCAGAAATGGCTAAGTAGCCTCAGAAAGATGCCCGCCCTAAATTATGGGTTAGAGTAAATGCCCGCAGCACATGGGGGTCTTGTAGATTAGTCTTTGGCCTACCTGACCATGTATTCATATTGTCTTGGAAGTGGACGAAGAAACAGTTCTATACCTGCCAAAAGGGTGTTTTAGGTAGATTAGACCAAATTGAGATTTTTGTCTAAGTATGGAATTGGTGTTAAATCTGCCCAAGTGGCCTTAAGGAAATGCCTGCCATGCCTCCTAGGATGATGTGAAAAATATATTGAGAATGTGAGTATCTAGAGTGTTGTATGGAGCATACAACCATGTCACTTGCCTCACCAAACTACAACATATATTTAAGGAAGAATGGGTCCCAACAATCTTAGTCAAAATTGGTCCAAGCGGCCTTAAGAGAATGCCCGCCACAATTCATGGTTTGAGAAGAATGCCCACACCATGGTACCATATTATGGATAGCTGCTTTGTATACCTATTCATGATTTGAGTTTGCTTTAATATTTCTTGAGGATAAAGAGCGAAAATAGGGTTTTTCATCAATGGATGCAAAAATGGCTAAGTAGCCTTAGAAAGATGCCCGCCCTAAATTATGGGTTAGAGTAAATGACCGCAGCACATGGGGGTCTTGTAGATTGGTCTTCGGCCTACCTGACCATGTATTCAGATTATCTTGGAAGTGGACGAAGAAATAGTTATGGACCTGCCAAAAGGGTGTTTTAGGCAGATTATATCAAATTGAGAAGTATGGAATTGGTGTTAAATCTTCCCAAGTGGCCTTAAGGAAATGCCCGCCATGCCTCATAGGATGATGTGAAAAATGTATTGAGAATGTGAGTCTCTAGAGTGTTGTATGGAGCATACAACCATATCACTTGCCTCACCAAACTACAACATATATTTAAGGAAGAATTGGTCCCAGCAGCCTTAGTCAAAATTGGTCCCACCAGCCTTAAGAGAATTCCTACCACAATTCATGGTTTGAGAAGAATGGCCGCACCATGGTACCGTCATGTGGCTATCTAGTTTGGATACCTATTCATGATTTGAGTTTGCTTTAATCTTTCTTGAGGAGAAAGATACAGGCCTACCAAAACAGGGTGTTTCATCGGTGGATGCAAAAAATGGCTAAGTAGCCTCAGAAAGATGCCCGCCCTAAATTATGGGTTAGAGTAAATTCCCAAAGCACATGGGGGTCCTGTAGATTAGTCTTCAGCCTACCTGACCATGTCTTCATATTGTCTTGGAAGTGGATGAAGAAACAATTCTGGACCTGCCAAAAGAGTGTTTTAGGCAGATTAGACCAAATTGAGAAATTGGTCTAAGTATGGAATTAGTGTTAAATTTGCCCAAGTGGCCTTAAGGAAATGCCCGCCATGCCTCATAGGATGATGTGAAAAATGTATTGAGAATGCGATTCTATAGAGTGTTGTATGGACCATACAACCATGTCACTTGCCTCACCAAACTACAACATATATTTAAGGAAGCCTTTGGTCCCAACAGCCTTAGTCAAAATTGGTCCCAACAGCCTTAAGAGAATGCCTGCCACAATTCATGGTTTGAGAAGAATTACTGCACCATGGTACTGTCCTATGGCTAACTAGTTTGGATACCTATTCACAATTTGAGTTTGCTTTCATATTTCTTGAGGAGAAAGATACAGGCCTGCGAAAACAGGGTTTTTCACCGGTGGATGCAAAATTGGCTAAGTAGCCTCAGAAAGATGCCCACCCTAAATTATGGGTTAGAGTAAATGGCCGCATCACATGAGGGTCTTGTAGATTTTTCTTCAGCCTACCTAACAATGTCTTCATATTGTCTTGGAAGTGGACGAAGAAATAGTTATGGACCTTCCAAAAGGGTGTTTTATGCAGATTAGACCAATTTGAGAAATTTGTGTTAAATCTACCCAAGTGGCCTTATGGAAATGCTTTCCATGCCTTATAGGATGATGTGAAAGATGTATTGAGAATGTGAGTCTCTAGAGTGTTATTTGGAGCATACAACCATGTCACTTGACTCACCAGAGAGTCTCTAAGGAGGAAGATGTCAACCTTCCAAAAGTGCCTCCCAACCATATTTGCACTATTCTAGTACTGGCAAAACTGCCTTAGTGGCTTCACAAAAATACCCACCAGAGATTGTCCTGATGATGATAAATTTATTTGAGGGTATGGGGTTTTTCTTTGATGAAGTGGCTATCTTTCCATGTTATTAGTTTTTCTTATGGTGACCACATGAGGAAAATAGCAATTTGCCAAAATAGAAGATTTTTTTTTGTTGCATATTCAAAAGTATGAAAAATTGACTAAGTGTTAAGAACAGGAGTTTGAGAGATCAGTTGGAAATGACCTCTAAGGGATGTCTTTGTGGAAGTAAATTCATAGAATGTAATGGATCCATTCTTTGGTAAGTTTTCCATCTGCTCATGACTTCAGGTCTCCATAGGGTGTTTACACATGTGAAATAGGAGTCTGCCAAAATAGGAAGAAATATGTTTTGATGCTCAAAAGAAGTTAAGAAGCTATTTTGATATGCTTTCCAGAGGCTCAGGTTGTCTCAGTAAATTCTAAGGGTGACATGGTCTTGTTTCCTATTGGACAGGCTATCCAGCCATACCTTCAGTTTGGTTAGTGATGGACAAATGACAAAAATATGAGTCTCATGATGTGATGAGGTTGGAAAGACACATGATGGTGTCCTAATGTCTCATGATGTCTTTGTTACATTCTGATAGTGGTTTGCAAGAGTATGATAATTTTGGGAATTTGACTAAGTGATGAAAAACTGCCCTAAAGCAGTTGCGTTATGAAAATGCCCACAATAATTCATTAGAAGAAGAAAATGCCCGCCGAGGAGAGACAAAGAAGCTTCAAAGGATGAAAGTGGTCCTGATGGAATCACCATGTTGGCCTCTACTGATTGGGTGTCTCACACCTCAAATTGGATGAAAATAAAAATCTCATCATGTTGACCTGGGGTTTGATAATAATTCTGGTAAAAATGTGTAAGTGACCTCAGTAAAATGCCCGCCATTTCCAGTAGTTGATGGATTAAATTGTTCTAAGGGTATGGGTCTCTAGAGTGTTGATTGGTGCATCTAACCACATCATTATTTTGTCCAAAAAATCTTTGAATATGAAGTTACCAGTATGCCAAAAGTGCCCTCTGGCTTGTTTTGCTCTAATCCAGTAAAATTCCCGCCCGACTCAGAAGAAGATGAGTCTGAAGGGGAAATCAGTTTGGTTTTACTGAACGGGATGTACTACATCATCTGGTATCATTGGTTTATCATTTGGTGAAAATAAAAATCCCTCGTGTTGACTTAGGGTTTTATAATTTTGTCAAAGTGATAAATCTGTAGTTTAAAATGTTATTTTCAAATGCCCACCAGATGATGTGTGTGTATCAATTAATTCATCAAATGACATGTATTTGTTCCTTGTTGAAGTGTTTATCTAGTCATGGTTTTAGTTTTCCCTATGGAAGTCAAATCAGTGAAAAATTAACCTTCCATTTTGAAAAAAAATCATGTCCACACAGCGTATGAGTTTGCCTGCACATAGCTTAAAAATATATAATAAAAACGTTTTTCAGATGCCTGCACAAGCCAGAGATTTAAATAGAGATTTCTCAGCCAGTTAATTAAAAAAAGATGAAATAAATAAGAGACATTAACAAAACAAAGTTTATTATTTAATTAACATACATAAATTTAATTTCTTTCGAAGAGATTGATCCTTTCTTTCACAACCTACAAGCAATCTCATATTGATCATTGAAAACATTGGATTTAGAGATGAATTATCTATAATGTTATCTTATATGCCGATATATACAAAACTCCATCATACAAAAAAAACCATTAACTTTCGATAAATACACATATACATTAATATGCCAACTAAAAAGCAATTTTCATTATATGCCGATAAATACAAAACTCCATCATATGAATATTTTTTTCATTAATTGTTGATAAATTCATATATACATTGATTTATACATGTCTAGCATGTTTCAGAGATGGCTACAATCCATCCTCTTGAGTAGAAGACAAATCTGAATTGTCTCTCTTGCCTTTCCTAGAAGACTGTAATTGTACTGGAGTTGGACAAGGCACTTATTGCAATTTTTTTTCAAGCTCTTTAACTCTTTGTGAAACTTTTTTTAAATTTTCAATAAAAACATTTTTTTCCGTCATCATTTTTTTCAACATTTCCACATTTTTCTTATACTTCGTTGATTCCTATTCTTCCTTGACCTCCAATTTGTCTCTGGTATGTTTCAACTGATTTTTACCTTCAGTCAATTCACATTTCTGATCATGTATTTCTTTCTCCTGCTCTTTTTCCCTCAACTTTGTCTCATTGGGAAGGACAGGAATTGCACTCATCGCAGCAGCTGGCCCTTTTAATTCCTTCTACAAATCAGCAATTGTGGATTTAAGTGTTTGAATTTCCATATCACATCCCAAATGCTGAACTTTTCTACCTTCTAAGAGTTTTGATTCCAACTCCCTTATTTTTTCATCTTTCTCGGCCATATTCTCTTTCATTTCTTTATGTAACGGTGATAAGCCATACAAATCACCTAGTGCAAGGCTTGATGGGAAGATTTCTTGTAGCATCTTCTCTCATCTTGCTAAGGAATTCTCTCACTCTTCTAAGGATATTGTACCTCTAGGTGTATTTTTCCTTCTGCCCTTATCCTTGCCCTTACCATTGTCTCCTTTGGTAGCCTTACCTTGACCCTCACCACCTTCTTCACTGGAATTTTTTTTCCTCCACTTTGTTTTTTAAGTTTTAAAGTTTCAGAGATCCTTGCTAACCTTGTTCCTTTCGGCTTATCAGCTTGCCTAGAAATAGTTTTTCTCAAATAGGAAATTATTGATTCTAATTCTCCAACTTTTTTTCCATGGCTTCCCTCCCACTCTTTCAACTTCAACTGATATTCTTATACTACCTATTCATATTCTTTAATTTTCTTCTCCATTACCTGTAAAGGACCCATTTCTATCCTCACTGGTGGTACATTGAGAACATGTGGTCTTTTTTTCAACTCTTCTTTGAGTTCACTTGCTTCAACATTAGCTTTTTCCAAATCCTCTTCATACGCAACCCTCATGGAGTGAATTGATTTTTGAGCAACATTAGTGTGTTTATCTACTTCTTTGGATAATACTTTAACCATTTATTCTTTCCCTTTTATAATTCTGTTTGCTCTAAAATGATTATCCACAACTGTCTTCTGCAACACTGCGTCTGTTTTAGGCATTGTAAAATATTATCATCTTTTCTCAAGCACTCTTCTGCCCAATTGCATCTATAGGAAGCTTGTTCCTTGAAATGCTCCATTTTAACATATAGGATGAACACATACCTACTATCAAAATTATATGATGCAATGTCTAAATGCATAGCGGAAGCCCCTCATTTTGATTTGGAAGAACAATCATACTCAATTTCCAACTGTTTTGGAGGAATTCTATCAAGAATGTCTTGAGGAATGGAAAAGTGAGTAATAGTTTGTTCCATTTCATTGCCTGTCACCTCCTCCCAATGACCTCTATCTACATTCCCATTAAACTCTTTCAAAGCTATGGTAGCATGAATTTCATCATTTGTGACCAAATCAGGATACTGTACTTGTAATTCGCCATGGTGCTTAGGACTTTGTACTGGCGATTACTCATTCTTTTCAGCAGGGTGTAATGGTAATTCCCCATGGTGCTCAGGATATTGTACTAATTCCTAGTTCTGCTGAGGAGACTGTACTAACAATTCCTCATTATGTTCCCCGCTTTTATGTTTCTTAATGTATGTTTTATGAACAAGTGGTTTTGGCATAGATATTTTTCCATGCTGGTTCATATCACCAATCTCTGTTTCATTAGCATGGGGTTGACATAAATCAATAATTTTTTGAAGTGTGCCCAAGAAACTAAATTTAACCTTCCTTAATTGGCTCTCATGAAGGGAAGAGTGGAGTTTCTTAGCCAGCACATAAGGAATATCTACAGTTATACCTTCCACCCAATGTATCACTACCCGCATACATTCACCCAAAATGTCAACCCTGTGATGATTCACAATTGTCCTAAGGAAAATATGAATCAAAGTTTTGTATATTCTAGGAGGGACATCTTGCATTTTTAAACCATTCCTCGAAACATTTACTTCTCACCCACAAATTTGATTGGCCATCTGGTTCTTCTCTTGTCCAGGGGTTTTCCTTGAGCTTAAAATCGCTCCCCCTCTGCGTGGAATATTTGCAGCTCGGGAAACCAAATCAGGGTCGAGGTATACCCGCTTCCCAAAAATTATGAGTTCCGTATTCCCAGCATCATATTTCTAAATTGCCTCATCTATCTCCTCATCAACATAACTAAACATTCCCCACAAAAAGTCGAAAACTTCTGCTTTCCTCAAGATAGTTTCCATACCTGGTGGCCACATCTTTGCATCTCTCCATGCATCATATTTCTCTTGGATTTTTTCAACTGTTACCCTATCATTTGTGGACAATTATGTTTCAACTGGGGTTGCAAAGGAGGATGCTCGCATTTCAGTTGCGTTCGTCATATTGGACGCCCCTATTTGAAGTTCGGCCATGGTTATTTAGGTTCGAAGAGGAGTTGAGGTAATGCACACGTACTGTATTTTAGGCTCACAAATTCTACCCGCCGAATGATTTTCAGGCTCACAAATTCTTCCTGCAAAGAGGTTTTCAACAACAAATCAATGCTTTGCATGGGTATGCACTTTAGAAATAAAAACATATAAAAAAGGAATTTGGAAATAAAAACATATAAATATCATCATGACATAAAAGATATAAACACATGCCTCTACTCTTCAACAATTAAATATCATTCATGATCTTCTTCTTCATCCAACTCAACATCTGTATCAAGATCTGGTTCAGAATACATATTCATGAAAGGCTCATTCACATCAACATCATCATCAATGGAATCTTCTCTAATATAGTCATCTACATCGTCAATGAGATCAAAGTCTACTACATTTGGATGATCAACCTCTTCAACTTCTGCATCGAACACATCGACTGCAGCCACCCGCTCCCGATCTGAATCATCATCATCATCATCTTCTTCTTCATGATTATCTTCACCATCTACATGATTATACTTTACTGGTCTTCCTCTTGGATCGTATCTAACAATGTATGACCAACCTACTTTACCTGGTACCTCTAAGCAAAAGACTTGCTCACATTGACTTGGAAGAACATAAGGCTCTGTACCCAGTTCAAATTCCCTTGTATTAACCATGGTAAATCCATTAGCATGCTCAATAAAATTTCTTTTAGGACCACGTTCATGCATCCGTAGCCTGTACCACTTCACCTCAGACAAAACTATTTTAAAGGAATTAAAATCACACTCAATTATGTCCTCCAAATGCCCATAGTACCTATTCTCGGCTTATTCTAGATGTCTGTCACTTCTAGAGGAAACATTGGTGACCTTAAACACTGCATTTATCCCACAATCTGAGTTTTTCATCTTATCATCCAACATTTTGATGTGAAATTTACGACCATTACACCACATAGCCTTGTGATGTTTCAACTGCAACATTGACAACAAGTAAAAAATACATTGTGAATTAATAAATGTCATATAGGGCTTAGAAAATATATTTGAAAACTTAAACAAACCAAATACATTGAAAAAATGGGAAGTAACTGGAAAAATGCAGGTAAACAATTTACTTGCCTTTTTATCTTTTAAACCATAGGCTAAATCAACTTCCCTTTGTGACGTAAGATAAGGAAATTGATGTCGATGACGATGAGCTGTTTTAATTATCTCACTGACCCCTTCCCATGGTAACCTACCAAAGAATTCTTCACAATATTCTATCCAATGCTCCATCCAATCAAGGCTGTTTGCAATGTATAAATGTAAAGCATCCCACACTCAAGCAACTATATGAAAAAATAACAATTCACTATCATTAATTATATATCATTACATGCATAGTTTAATACAGTTGAATATGCAGGATTAATAAAAAAATAACAAATTAGTATGATAAAACAAAATTGGAAAAATACATGATATATTAATTCCACAAAATCCAATAATTACCTTTCATGGTCCTCATTGTACCTTTCCCCAATAGGACCTCCCCTTCAAATTTGTTGATGGAGTTGAGATACCAAATGCGAGGCACATTCATTTTTTCTACTAATTTAGGTAGACATTCACTAATATACACCATGTATTGATATGCAATATATCCCTCAACCATAGAACCCTCAGGATGTGCTCTTTGTCTAACAAGATCCTTCAACGACTTCAACTGCCTCTCCACCATCCACATGAACCTTGTGTGTACTGGTCCAAATAATTCAATCTCCTCAACTTGGTGTATGAGGTAGTGTTATTGCGCATTGAAAAATGCTGGAGGTAGATATTGTTGCATTTAACACATTAGTCGGGGAATTTCTCTCTTCCAATACCTTATATCTTCTTTATGGATCTCTTTTGAGGAAAGCCACCTACAAATGATGCAATAAAATAATATCAAACCATATATAAAATTTACGGGCAAAACATAATATGTCAATAAGCTCCGCTACAAATCACGGACCAAGTACACTTTCCATATAAAACATTAATTACTTACCTCATGTATTTTCCAAGAACATAAATAATTTATTTTATGTTGTTGTCAAAGTCATCTGGGAGAGGTAAAGGTAGAACATATTGTATCAAAAAACACACAATTATTATTTATTTCCAAATAAGAGAATAAAATTAATAAAAGAGGGCATACCAATAAGGAAATATATTAAAAAATCACAATTACCTTAATGAATGTATGCTAGTCATGTGTTTTAACCCCACCAAAATCACCTTTTTTCGTTAAGATATTCTTTATGTTAGACGAAAACCCCGTCGAAAACCTGATTTTTATGATGACCTCTTTTACAATATTGCTATGTTGCTCCGTCAAGCACCAAGGAAGACTAATATTCTATTAACGGCCATCACCATTAGAATTAATGATCACACTTTGCAATGCATGATTAGCTTCTTGGATGTAGCTACAAATATTTCCAATTCTTTCTTTGTCAGTCCTTCCATCTAATATTCGCCATAACAATTCTGTTATGTTCTTCCCGATATGCATTGTATCTAACAAATGAACTATTTGTAGGTGCTCGTAGTATGGAAACCTACTGAATTGCATCGGGTAAATTTTCATTCCCTGTGGAAGCCCATTCGTGCCTTAACGTCATTCATGAAACATCAACAAAATCAAATTAACAGTAATTAATCAATATAGGTACATACCGAGCTGAACATAATTCACTAAAAAAACAAACATTTTTATAATATATGATACAAGTTGAATGTGATTGTCATTGATGTCAAAGGAGTTCAGTGAATGCCAAAAGGATAACCAAAGACGTGATGGCAGGATAAACTCAGTGAAAGACAAAGGAATGACAAAGGAAGTAATGACATGGAAAGTATGATGATGTGGCATGTATGGTGAGGCTGGAAAGACACATAATGGTGTTCTGGTGCTATAAGGAAGTCAGTGTTGTAATATGACATCATTATGGAAAAATATGGCAACTTTGTGAAACTTTGGAAATTGACTAAGTTTGAAAAAGTAGTCAAAACCACTCTAAGAGAATGCCGGCCATAATTCATGGTTTGAATAGAATTCCTGCACCACCATATCAGGCTATAGCTTGTTGAATTGGCTATCTAGCCATGGTCTCAGTTTTCCTTAATCCTTTCCGAGGAGAAAGTTATAAGTCTGCCAAAATAGGGTTTCAGGATAAACCTTGGAGAAATTCTTGGACATGGCTAAGTGTTGGAAAACTGGTCCAGGTGGCCTTTGATCCATGACATTTGATAAATTTATTTTCACGAGGACAACCCTTGGTGGGAATTTCCAAACGACCTCTCAAAATCCTATTTTTAACACTTAGGCAATTTTCTTGTGTTTCTTAATATGAAAAATAGTATTTTTCCTACTTTTGGCATATTGATATTTTGCATATGTGACCATTGTAAGTTAGCCATAAAGTATGGCTAGATAGCCATTTCAACAAAGAACAAATCCATACCAATTGATGAACCTATTGATATACACCCAATATCTGGCATGCATTTGAAAGTGGTCTTCCAAACTACTTATTGACACTTAGACAAATCTCTTCAAACCCTAAGTCACCAAGGTGATTTTATTTTTTTCATCAAACTTGGAGAGTGAGACATCCAAAATGTGAGGAACATCATATTGACTCAACCATGCCAATATTCTCTCCTGCAACCTCATCATCTAACCTTGGCAGGCATTTTACTGGGATAGTGCAAATGAAGGTGAGAGGCACTTTTGACAGATTGATATATTCCTCCTTAGAGTCTCTTTGGGAAATCTTAAACAATGGTTGGATGCACCAAAAAACATAATAGAGCCTATCACTTCCAGATAATTTTTCTCATTATCCTATGAGAGGTGGCGCGCATTTCCTTGAGTCCACTTAGGCAGATTTTACCAATAATTCCATACTTGGACAATTTGTCCAAAACCTAAGGTGGATTTTTCATTTCACTAAAAACCTGAACTAATTCTACTAGATTATGTATTACACCTTATCGAGCACACCTATGTTGTTTTCACTCCTAGCCTCATCTTCATTTTGCCTAGGCAGGCATTTTACTGAACTTTGGTGTAAGATGGCCTAAAACCCTGGTTTGGCAGATCCATATCTTCTTCCGCAAGCATTACCAAACCAATGTGAGAACATGGCAAAGTAGACAAAACATACACCTACAGGATGACCATGTGGTGTGGTCATTTTCTTCAACCCATAAATTATGGCAGGCATTTCCCTAGAGTAGTTCTAACTAATTTGACCAAAAATCCTTCTTTTGGGAGCCCTGTATCTTCTTCTTCAAGGAGTTTTTCTGAGAACGGGGGCCATGTTTAGATAGATATTTCAACAAACTATGGAATGGAAGGTCATGGCAGGCATTTTCTTCTTCTTATGAATTATGGTGTTCATTTTCATAAGGTAGCTGCTTTAGGGCAGTATTTCAACACTTGGTCAAAATCCCCAAATTATCATACCGTTACCAACTACTACAAGAATGTAACAATGACATCATGAGACATTAGGATGCCAACATGTGTTTTTCAATATCATCACACATGCCATATCAACACTTCTTTTGTCATTAATGACCTCCTTTGACATCAATGACAACCATACTCAATAGTGTCCTTGTGTTAATAAAATTCATAGGGTGACATAGATCTGTTCCTTGTTGAAGTGGTTATCCACCCATGCTTTCAGTTTTCCTTATGATCGTCACATGTGCAAGAAATCAATTTGCCAAATTAGGAAAAATATTTTTTTGCATATTCAGAAATTTGGCTAAGTATTGACCAATATTCCAACAATACATAAATAATTTGGCATACCTTGATGATTTCTATTATATTCCAAATTCCATAGGTGAGGTGTCATTCTTCATGGTTTTTTTTTCCATTCTATTCTTTACCATTGAATTTTGCTATGTCTATAGTTTGGTAACAATGGTTCTTAGGCAGAAAGTGCCTATACTCATCAAACACTTCCTTTGCTAAACTCCTTGAACGACGAGATTTTATCTTGGGATGGCAAGCTAGACATGCAAATTTACCCTTTGTTTGAAGACCTACAAGATATATGAATTAGTGTAGCGAATTAGAATTACCATTTAAAATAATGCATGATATTTTCAATATATATATATAATATTAAAGAACAAAAGAAAGTAACAATATACCACAAAAATGTGTTAACCTGGGAGCAACATGATCCAATTATTCCTTGGAATTGAAATCGTCTTTTCCCTATTGGTCTATAGATGTCATACATAGTGACGTCAACCCATAAATTCAAAAATCATCGACAAGAGGCTCAATATATACGTTCATATCTTTAACCTAGTACTTACCTAATTGGTCCAACATACATGATTGATTCTATTTAGCTATATGTCGTTATATATAAAAGACATAATTATCATGCACGAAACAAAGAAATGAAATATTTAGTGATCAGACTTTCAAGTAAAAAAATCCAAATTAATTAAATACCTGGAACAATCATTGCCCACATTGTGTGCTCTCTCTTGACTGACATCCATGGAGGAAGGTTATTGTTTATAACAAAAAAAGGCCACATTGAGTAGGTAGAACAAAGCTCTGCAAATGGATTGATACCATCAGTTGCCAACGAAATTTTAACATTATGAGGTTCTTCTTTGAAAATTGGTCACTTTTCTTCGATGCACCAAAATGTAGACCCATCTGCAAGCATTCGAAGAACATCGTCTTGAATTCTGTTCTTTGCTTGGAAATCCATAAACTGCGCTATACTTTGACACTTGAACAACCGTTGAAGACATGGAATTATTGGAATATAACGAAGAACTTTGTGCGGCACCTTTTTTGTCACTTTATTGGTTCGATACCTACTTGTTTGACATTGTGGGCATTCATTTTCTAATGCATATTGTCCATAGTATATGATATGATCATTAGGACATGCATCAATAGCTTGATACTCCATTCCAAATTCTTTCATAATCACATATATCTCTTGATATGTGTGTGGTAAAATATTTGACGTTGGTAATAGAAATTCACCTAACAATCTACAAAATTCAAAAGAATTAGTCAATGTAAACAATATTAATCATCAATATCGCATCCATACTTTACAAATTAGATAACAATAGCAATATAGGAAAAAATTCAACCCTTTACGTACATGTGAACATGCAGACATAAATAATTAACAAATTACATACCTTATTATCTGTGTGAGACAGGTGTTTGATAAACCATTCAAAACCTTCAAGTTCACTAACAACAATATAGCAGATAGAAGATTTTTTTTTGAGCCTTCATAAAGAGGTTGATGTGCCTTCTCAAGTAGAGGATAAACATCATGACTATCCATCCTGGTTCTCCTCATCCATTGGAGCAAATGTGTCTTGGATCAATCTATGTATCTCATCTTCCTGATTTGTATCACTAACGTTTCTCCATCCATATCATCATTAAGGACTTGATTAGCTTCAATATTCTGATCTAGATGTTCATCACCCTGTAAATGAGTATTTTTGCTAGTACTTGGCAAATAACTCTTTGGAAGGAGACATTTTGGGGGCATTGTCTATATATTTACAAACAACGTAGTAAAATTAGTGTGTATAGAACATATAATAAAATGATACGACATTTTACTGAAATTCATGACATGATGACTATTACACAAAATACATTAAAAATTGAATAACCTATTACCAAGGGACAATATTCATAACCCCCTTCGGCGTACTCCTTCTCCCTACAATGTCTTTCAGCTGTTGTTCTTAAAATTCTTCTTCTTTGCAAGCCCCTGCAATCAGAGCAAGGCAAATAACATTTTCCATCTCCCCTCACCTCTAATGCCGCTCTAAACCGAGCAAGATTCCTTGCATTTTCATTCGTGGTGAAAAATCCTTGTAGTGACAAGTAGTTGTCTTACCTACACCATACCAAACAGTAACTTGTCAAATACATTAGATATAAGTATTTTTTAAATGCAGTATATTATATACCAATTTCTATAAAGAAAAAGATGAAGACTGTGATGAATAGGATTGTCATTGATGACAACATTAATGATAATCATTTTGGAAAAATATGGTAATTTGGTGAAAAACAGGAAAATGACTAATTGTTGGAAAACTGGCTCAGGTAGCCTTAAGAAAATTCCTGCCACAAATTGTGTTGAAGAAAATGCCCGCACCATATGGGGGTCTTGTAGATTGATATTTGGCCTACCTGACCATGTCTTCAGATTGTCTTGTGAGTAGCTGAGGGAGAAGTTATGAACCTACAAAAGCAGTGTTTTAGGTAGATTGGACCAGACTAAGAAAATTGTGTTGGAAAAATTGGCTCATGTGGCCTTGGGAAAATGCCCGCCGCACCTTATAGGTGTATGATAAAAATTATCTGAAGCTATAATCCTACAGCTTGTTGAAGAGGCTATCTCAACATAGTCTCAGTTATCAAAGAAGATGTTTTATGACAAAGATGATGGTCTGCCAAACTAGAGTTTCAGCCTGTTTTGCACTATTCCAGTACTGGAAAAACTGCCTCAATGGCCTCAGGGAAATGCCCGCCCTATCTCATAGGATGATGAGAAAAATATTATGAAAGTGTTAGGCTATACATTGTGGATGGGTGCATCTAACCATGGTCTTAGTTATCCTGTGGAGTGTTTTATGACAAATATATAAATCTACCAAAAGTAAGAAAAATATTATTTTGCATTTTAAGAACACAAGAAGATTGGTTGTGTTAGATTCAGGAAATTGAAAAGGCATTTTAAAATTCCCGCAAGGAGGGGTTATTTTGATGATAAAATTCACCAGGTAGCATAGGAAGGTTCCTTGGTGAACTGAATATCCATCCATACCTTCAGGTTGTCTTATCATGGTCTCATATGCAAAATATCAATCTGCCAAAAATAGGAAAAATAATATTTTGCATAGTGAGAACAAAAGAAAATTGACCAAGTGTTAAAAATAGGAGTTTGAGAGGTCAGTTGGAAATGCCCTCCAAGGGATGTCTTTGTGCAAGTAAATTTATCAAATGTCATGGATCCATTATTTGGTAAGTTGTCCATCTACTCATGACTTCAGGTCTCCATAGAGTGTTCACACGTGTGAAATAGGAGTATGCCAAAATGGGAAGAAATATGCTTTGATGTTCAAAAGAGGTTGAGAAGCTATTTTGAAATGCTTTGTAGAGGTTGTGTGTGTCTCAACAGATTTATCTTGTGATATGGTCTTGTTCATTGTTGAAATGGATATCTAACCATGCTTGTAGGTTTCCTTATGGTGATCACATGAGGGAGAAATCAATCTGCCAAAGTAGAAGAATTTTTCTTTACAAGTTAAAAACAATTTTGTCTAAGTGTTAAATTAAACAGTTTGGAAGCCTATATGCTGATGTGGACAGTACTGAAGACAAGATACTAATGGTGTATGGACATAGTTGAGACAGGGCTGCAGTATGTTGTATGTTGAATGACTTGCTGAGTACATAATGAAGACTTGCTGATTGGTATTTTTGATGTGTGTGCCTGTAGCAAACTTTGGAAGAGTGATGTATCTATTGTAATTTGTAATCTGAAATTTGTATAGGGAGGTTGGGTGGAGCTGGGGAAATACTTATTGGTCTTTTGACAAGTTGAAGCTTGTTTGGATGTTGTAGCATCCCAGTCAGTTGTAGCTGACTAAACCATTCTAGTGGGTGTTGCCATCTTATGGGTTGTATCCCACATTGGAGATTGAAGTCTCCACTTATATAAAGATTACAAAAATATATCTTGTGTCCCTTGTGCAAGGTCTTGATAGTGATGTGTTTAATTCACGTTTAATTGATGAATGACATGTGCCTAGTTGATATTGTTCTTTGATAAATATGTTGTTGAAGCAATTGTGAAATAATGATATAATATTGGTAGAAAAAGTTGAAATTGAGTTGAAGCCTTAGCTCACTGATTCACCCTCCCCCCTCTCAGTGAGCATTGTGTCTAACATACTGAAGTTTTCATTGATGCCAACAAGTGTTGTGTAGTGGCCTTTGATTTACTCACAAGAATACCTTGATAGTTTGGGCATTGGAACACTAGGTGGCCCAAATGGTCCAAATGAAAGTTGTCCTTCTACTGTGGAAAGCGATTAACACTGTGTCAACGAACAATAGCTTAGTGGAGCATCGGGTCTATAAAAAAAAGGAATTGACTAGAGTCATTGTTGACTAGACCCTCCTGTTGCAATTACTCTGGTTTAAATAAAAGGAGGGATTTGCAGGGTTGTTAAATTTGTTCTTATGGTACACGACCCGAAGAATACAACTGTTATTTTGAGCCTCAATGTTAGTTTGTATCCCCCAAAAAAGGATGTATGCTTACCTTTTATGAATTTATGATCAGATGATTGTTGCAGAGTATCATTGATCTCTCTAGTTTTGGATATGGTTGATAAAGAAATCTAGGCTCAATCCGCACTCAATCAATCACAATTATAGCAAATGTGTCAAAAATGCATGAGTCAGGCTGTACAACGGATAGACGATTCCATACACATTCTCACATTATGCTTTCAATGATGGAAGGATTCAGTTTCTAGCTAGGAGACTCCACAAACACTTTGTGTGCTTGTCAGAGAGGGACTGTGAGGCAGTTGATGTAGCTTGTTGATTGTTTTTATAAATAAAACACTTCTTTCAGACAGGGTACCCCTTCACCTAGACCCAACAGATTTGTAACACAAATTAAAATTTTAAATCTGAGTAGAGTTATGAAGCTTCACCAAAAAGAGAAGCCTGCTCTAACTCAGCAAGGATAATTATTAATGCTATTACAACTTGACCCACGTGTAAACATCATTTGAAAGATGGCATTGGTTTCACGGGTGTGCAAAGATAGCCATATATCATCGATATAGAGACGAACATTTGTTGAAAATTCAAAACGTCGATAATGCCACGGATTTTCTGCCATGATTAAAAAAAATGAAGTATTAATCCACAACTGTTCAAAACGTGGAAGTATTTCATGGAAAAATCCACCAAAATGTATTAGTAAAAGGAAGTGGCCCATTTTTATTTGGGAATCAACGCAAGAAAGGATGAGTTGGTACTCCCACGAATTTTGTTGCAGACTTGGGATTTAATAACCATTCTGTGAAGGTCATGCTTGATGGTTTTCCAACATGTCTTTAGAAATCTGGTCGTGAAGCCATCGAGACCAGGGGCTTTGTCGGACTCCATTCCTGCAAGGGTCCTTTTGACTTGATTTTTTGAGATAGGGGTCACGAGGCTTCTGTTTATAGAGAGGGTGATCAGATTTGGAACCGTGTTGAGGATAGGAGAACTAGGGAGAGAGCCCGATGGGATTTTCTCAATGTAGATATTTTGAAAGTGACTATGAGCCACCTTCTTGATTTCCTCAAAGTCTTGAATCATTTTCCCTTAACTCTGAATCTCCTTTACCACTTTGTAGTTCTTACATCCTTCCAATTGTTTATGGAAGAAGTTCGTGTTTTTGTCCCCATCCTTTAACCATAAGCATCTTTCCTTCTTCCTCCAGTACTCTTCCTCAATACTGCATGTTGCATGCAAGTTATAGTGCAATACCGTTTCCTTTTATAGGCTAGAAGTATCCACGAGCTGGTCTTCTTGCCATCTATGATGAGTTTCCAAAGTTTGATGATCTTCAAGCCTCTGCGCGGTCGGGGATATTAATGTTTTAGCCCAGGATTTGAGAGTTCTCTTAAGTTTCCTGAGTTTTTATTCCCAGACATAGAACAGGGAGCCTGAGACCGGAGACTCCCATACCTCGTGAACGAGCTCCTGAAAACCATCCCGATTGATCCAATTTAGACTAAATTAGAAAGGAATGGGGCCTAGATTTTTCTCCTCGGATAAGTCCAACAATATCGGCTTATGATCTGACATGCTAAGGGGGCGAATGGAGAATAGGGAGATGTTTCTTTGCGAAAACCATTCTCCCCCCCTCCCCTTCGTTATCCAATTCTGCGAATTCATTGCTTTCCTCAGGTTGAGGAGGCTGATTCGTATCTTCCTTTCTGTTATTCCGAGCTTCGTGATTTATCCCATCTTTTTTCTGTGTATGTTTTGTACTATTCTTGGCTCGTCTGGCTTGGGTTCAACTTCTTCTACTTCTTGATTTGATTGTTCTATTGGAAGCTTTGGGAAGTTCTTTTGGAAATGCCCATAATTGTGACAAAGCCGACATTTGAAGGAAAGCTGCTCATAGTCTAGCTTCTGATAGTGTTGCCATTTTCCCACCGTTAACTTGATCGCCTCTGGCAAGCCAGCTTCCAGATCGACTTCCACGCATATTCTGGCACACGTGTAGTTTTCTTTGGGATTTGCTCTGTTAATGAATTTTCACAACTTGTCCCCTATGGTTTGCAGGGACGAAGGGGTCCAGCAATGGATCAGAAGATTAGGGAGACGAACCCATACAGACACAGCCTTGGGGACATCCACTGCTGGATCAAATTACGGCGTCCAACGATTTAGGTAGAGTCCTTAGGGATCCATGAAATAAGGGCCATTATGGAAAATCAGGTCCCGATCTTCTTTGGCAATAAATTCGAAGAGAAAGAACCCTCTTCCAACCGTGTAACAGGTGACACTATTGGAGATCAAAGGTCTCCAGTTTTTATGGATCCAGTTATCAGTAGTCTTACAAGAAGGCCAAATACCTGTGAGCTGACCAAATAGGGCCCGATATTCCATGGAGACTACGATATGCATGGGGTGCTGTGGAGGGAGTTCAATGATTGGAACCTCATCAAGTTTCTTCACAAACTTTGGGATGGGAGCGGGTCTAGGCTTCATAGATTTCCCGAAGATTAGTTTATTGAAAGTGGCAGAGTCTTCACAGGAGATGTGGGGAGGAGCCCCACCTCCAACCTCGAGCATGATGCCAATCTAGGCCCCATCTCAGGTCTAAACGATCCGGCTTGACCTAGGTCCCATAGACGCGTAGAGGCTTGACAGCCAAAGCCACGAACTGGCCCAGGACAGAGGTCCGTGCCACAACCCAAATCCACACACACGGCGGTAGAGTAGCGACACAACAACATAACCCTAGTGCTCATGGCAGAGCAATATCCTCCACGACAATCCGCTATTTTCTAATATCAACATATTAGCACTCAATATAATATATTAACATAAATTAATTTTAATATTAATATAAATTAATATGAATAATTAATCATTATTAAATAAGACATAATTAATTAAATAATTGTGAAAAGTCAAAAGACATGACTTATATTGAATAGGTGCAAATGGCTTATAAATCCCAAGGCAATGTAATTGTAAAACATATCTTATCAATTATTTTATTCTATTATTTATCTATTCATGGATTACTTGGTGTATTTATGTTGGTTATTCCTATAAGAAACAGCTTTATTGTTTCATCGGTATCAAAGCGAGTCTGATCCAGCCTGTGCTATTGTGCTATTCAGTCAGAGTTTCTTTGAGCTCCTGGTTTTTTACTAGTTCAGGTTTTTAACCTTCCACATTCATCTCGGTTCCCCACATTCATTCCCCATTCGTGTGAACTATCCACCGTTTTCTCACCATCCTCTTCCCTCATTATGCGTGCCTCTCCTCTACACCACCGCTCTACCTATTCGTTTCTTCCACTACGCCACCGCTCTACCTACTTGTTTGTTCCTCCCATTGCTCCACCGCTCTACCTACCAGTTCCCTCTATGTCCCATTCTTCCCACTCGACATCACTCTACCTGCCATTCCCCGCCCTTTAGTCCCCAACGCACATCCTTCATGCACGAACCACTCTCCTTCACGACCACCATTTCACCGTTGCCTCCACCAAAACCTCATCTCCATGCTTCCCATTACACCATGACACTTCATCCCTTGTAGCTGTGTGTGCTCCATACCCAGCACTTCTTCCTCCCTCTCTTCCCTTCGCTTGATCCTTCATCCTCATTGGTACACTCCCTCCAAATCACTCACCGTCATCACCCACTTCTCTCCTCTCCAAACGCTCTTCACACCCATGACCTACAACCCTGCTCCTATTCACATTCACGTTACCCCATTTCCAGCACTGCCACAACCTCGCGTCGCCCCACCTTCCATCTACAACCTCCACGCCCACACCACCCAATGCTCCCTCACGTTTCCTCCTCCCTTGTTCATCGCCATCCCCTCCACTCATCTTCCCACGCCGGTGCATCTTTCCTCCATTGTCATCTCCCACTTCCTACATACTCTTACGCTGAGTCCAAAATTTTTAACGTTTCAAAAATAAATTATTATTAATAATATTATTATTTTATTATTAGTAATTATTAATAATATCTATTATTACAATTTTCAAATATATATATTATTATTTAGGAAACTAATAAAAATTATTATAATATATCAATTTCAAAAGCAAAATATTAATAATAATATTATTATTAAATTTTAATAATTATTATTATTATCAAATAAAATAGCCAAAATTATTTTAATAAGAATTATTGGAAATAAATCAGAAATGATAATAATTATTTTAATGAAATGATTATTATTTTTGGAAAAGGAAGAAGGTTATTTAACCTAATAGTAAGAAGACATAAATTCAAGTCAAATGAATAATTTCTTTTAAAGTTGAAGACCATTATCATTGAAGAATTCAAAGTCAAAAGAAGACCATGTTATCATCCAAACATCGAAGTTTGACGATTACAAAATCAAAACTACAGTTACGATTACAAGCAATACTAAGCAAGTTAGAGCAATATAAAGAAAACTATCATCATCTATAATTTGAGATTACAAAGCAAGAAATCACAAACAAATTATGGCAACAAAAAAACCATTGGTTCCAAAGAGATAATGAAGAACTCAAGAAAATGTTGTCAAATAAATATGAAGAAATATCTCAATTAAAAAATCACAACCAAGACCTTGAAGACAAAATCAAAAGATCTGAAAATGACGAAGAAAAACCTTATAGAAGCAATAACGAATTAGAAGAAGAAATAAAACATTTAAATGCATTCATCATGGACAATGATGATGAATTGGATCAAATCCAGAGAAAGCTAAAAAGTCAAGAATGAGAGATATGTCGACATTAGCAACAAAAGGAAGAACTCTAGGAAAAGACGTCAATAAAAAGAAGCACAAGTTAGAAATTGCGAAAATCAATGGCAAATTATAAAGCAATACTGAAGAACTATTTCGACTAAGAATTCATAACAAGACATTACTTACGAAAATCAAGAAAATAAAAAATAATCGGAAGATGGAACTTTCCAAAGAAGACCTTGAAGGAAGAATAATAAAACTAGAAAAAGAAAACCATCGTCTGAGAAATATTAATCAATAACTAGAGGAACACATCAAGAAGTTACAAGAGGACAAACATTTGCAAGACTAAAGGTTCAAGAAGATTCCGAATAATAATAATCTATTTGAGAACAAACTAGTTCAAATCCAGAAGGAAGCATCTAGACTCTCCGAAAACAAATTCTAGTTGAGGAAGAAGAAACAAATACAAAGTCGGTCCCCACCATCGTTAAAAAAGAAGTCAATCTAAAAACAAAACAAAAAACAAGAACTCCTTAACGACACCCAAATTACAAAAATCATTTTGACCAACGATATGGTCAAAATGAACATAAATAGAGGAGATATGATTTTAAAAGAAAAAGAACACAAAATGAACAAGCTAAGAAGAAAATGAGAAATTCCATCCAACAAAGCAGTCCACAAACAACTCCAATAAACATAGATCTCGGATGGACTACTTCACAACAATTCAACAATTTTTCTTGAGAATCTGTAACTCGTATTGTTTTGCTTCATCAAGGGTCACAATTACTAACACAAATATTAAGAAATTGTCTTTACAAACAATAAATCAAGTGTAAGGCTTATCTTTGACAAAGCTTCTCTTAAGGGGAAGGCAATGTTTTATAAAAAATTATATAACATAACATAAATTAATTATTAATATTAATATAATATTAATAATTAAATTAATATTAATAATTATTAATTATTAAAGAAGGCATAATTAATTAAATAATTATGAAAAGTCAAAATACATGACTTATATTGAAAATGTGCAAAATGGCTAATAAAGCCCAAAGCAATGTAATTATAAAATATATCTTATCAATTATTTTATTCTATTATTTATCCATTCATGGATTACTTGGTGTATTTATGCTGGTTATTCCTTTAAGAAACAACTTTATTGTTTCATCCCACAAGAAGAAGACATCCCACATAGCTTCCATCGCAATAGTGATGAATAGTCGAGCACTACGCCGACAGATATGGATGTGGGACCGAAGTGGAAAGCGATCGAGTTAGAGAAAAAGGGCAGGAAGAAGCATAAGGTCGTCAGGGAATCCATTCCTATCGGGTTAACTGATGATGACTATAAACTATTGGAAGATCACATGGTTGAAGTCACTAACGAAACAAGTCAGAAGATTTATTTTCGACATACTGAGCTCTTTAAGGAGTCACTGACTTACCTCAAACTCTTTGTAATGCCGTGAAGGGAGTTAGAGTTGTGTTTAGTACCATGCCAACACCGTTGCAGGAAACTGGCCCGTCTGATGATCTTTTGGTTGAGTTATATTGTCTCGATAGCAATATAAAGTCCATATAGTATCCAAAGCACTTGATCTAGCCATGATAGATATTAACAATATGGTCCAGGATATTGGTTATGTTGGGGTAGATATGTTTGTACTACCCATGTTTATGTTGCATAGCAGTCAACATGTCGTCGTTGAAGAAATCAAGGTCTGGGAACATACATTGTGCGAGCAACTGAAACCGATAAAGAACACTTTGTCATCACAACAAAATCAACTGGAGGATAAAGAGAAGCAAGCACATAAGTGGCAACATGATAGGAAACAACTTGAGCTAGCAGTTGCCATTTCCTGTCAAGAAGTTCCATAGGTTGGGGTCACAATCAAAATGCTTGCTGAAGCATGTGTATTCAAATTGGGCGAAGTTGGTAATAACTTCCACTAGAAGATTGCAAAATTAGAGGCTAAGATTCTTCCCATTACACCTCATGAAGTAATAAATGAGCGACGAAAGATAATCGGAGAGGATATAAGGAATTCAACAGGCCAAGGCACTTTGTGCCAAGGTGTATAGGTAGGTGTCCCATGCGTCGGAGGCCTTAATGGATGATGTCGAGCTGCAGGAAAAAATAGAGAAACTTAATGAAACAGAGTTAACTATGAATGATATGCAAAACTCATTGAAAAAATTGTCATCGATCGAGAACATGGGTAAGGTTGTTGAGCTTAAATTATTGCAGCAACAGGTTTCCAAACTCCAAACACATCAGCAAAGAAGAACCTATTGTGTCACGGAGCTTCGGAATGAATCAAGGAAGGTAATTATGTCTATTCACCCAATTCATGTTGAAGCTAATAAAGCTATAGATACAATTGTGGTGGATATTTTAGAACATCTCAGTTCTGAAATTATTGCAAGAGTTTCCAAGGTTAAGGAGGATGTTCAACGATATGTCAAGGATGTAACAAAAATATTTCAAGGTTTTCAAGATAAGCTGAACACGACAGAAGTTTCCATCTGAAGTGGCTTAGGATGAGCCACATGTGAGTGTCGGGGGCCTACTGACACAAGGTAAAGTTAAACAAGTTTTGGTTTAAATATGGAAAACCCAGCTAGAGTGTGAACAAGGTTGCAATGGAGCACGTGTTGAAATGACCAGGTCCGACAACTTTGGCAGTGTTTGGGGAAAAGTAATTGTATTGATAAATTATGATGGAAAATTCAGTGAGTTGGTTAGAAGGGTTGTCCCACTTTTGAGTAGTGGGAGTGAGATGTAAATGCAGCCAGTAGAGCCTATAAAAATGTAAATGGTTTGGCTTTTGGGAGTTATGTTTTCTTGAGTTTAGTGAGTTGAGTTCTGTGTTATTCTATTTGGTCGAGCTTTGTATGGAGAAGAATAGACTCATTGATGTGAGGAAAAGTCTATAATGCATAGGTCATCATACATAACTATCATAGTGTTATAACCATGGGTGAATCCATGAAGATGAGTGTCTATTTTGGGGGGTCTTATGAGAAAATAAATTTGATTTTTTCATGTTTTTCAACTTTGGGTGAATGAAAGTGATATTTTCGTTTAGAATTTCACTTTCAAGTAAAAACAAAATTTTTAGAGAATTATGTTAGCTTTCTATTCATAAATTTTTCAATTTTTTTATTATTGAGATTTGATATGTCATTTCGGAAAATGTTTGATAGTGTGTCCTTATAAAATGAAAGGACTAAAAAATAGACATGTTTGGTTGCACCCTTAAAATCATTGTTAAACTTGTGTTTTGCAAAAACAAAATATGTTACGACAATCTACACACAATATACTATTGCGATGACTATAAGTTTGTAGCCAACGGATCTATACACTAATTATAATATTTATTTGAATTCAATCAATGGGGAAACCTTGTCAATTTTCAACATGTATTTGGTTGCGCCACTTTTCTTTCAATTGACTATAAAATTTAAAAATCTACGAATATCCTTTTGAAGTAGACACTCCAATTAAATGCACCATATTTGTTTCAATTTTTTAGGTGGTGTATGTTTAAAGTTATGTATTTTTCATTTCACCACATGTTGAAAGAGATGAAACGAAACTCGACACATGTTAAGAAACAAAAGAAAATAAAAATAGCAGATCTCACCTATACACAACAAACTCTATACCTACAGAAAGTAGATTCAATGATGAAACTAATGGTATCAAGTCTGACATTTGATTTGTAGTGTAAGGCATCCATTTTACATTTCAAAAATGGAGAAACCTTAAAATTGTGCAGGTTTTAGGTCTCAGAAGTTATTCGGCCGAACAATGTTTTTTAGTTACGGAACCGTTATTTACAACGCAAACGAAAAAAAATTCGTCGGCCGGGAAAAATTTCGTTTGTCGATTTTTTTTTTAGTTCGCGTTTTTCTAGTTATCTACCATCAATGGTTGGTTATCTATTCATAAACTATAAGTTATCCATGCACGACAGTAAACAATAATAATACATTACAATTTATCATATTACTAGCACACCCACGAATAAAACAGGTACTCTTCAAGGAGATACACTAGGCTTAATACATCCTTTGTCTATAGCAACTCTTGTAATTGTATTGTTCATTTCGTTAAATCTGGGATACTCATACGATATGGAGCTCATGATACTGTTAAATTTTCATATGCTTAGCTAAGACATCAGTATTTCATTTCATTTTCATAACAAAAGCATATACACAGGATCACTGAAAGAAACAACATCACAAGAACAACACAGATTTATCCTGGGAAAAACCTAAAGGGAAAAACCCAGTAAAATCTTCCTCAATATAGATGCCCCAAAAATGTAAAAGATAAAACCAGCAAGGAGATCAAAAACATGATCCTCCTCCTTCTCCAACTACTTCTCTCCTCCACAAGTGCGCTACTCAAGTGAGTGTGTGTGTGTCTCAAATGAGGAGCACCACACCTCTATTTATATTCATCCGTTCACTTGAATCAACTCATCTGACATGTAGGCTCGAGTTAACATGTAGGCTGGAGTTACACATGTAGGCTCAAGTAACCACACTCGGGTGCTAATGACCCACCTTTACAAATAGATGGGACAACCTCATGACTCTTATTAGTTATTCTGATTAGAAGCATCAGGGTACAAGATAATACAAGTGGTTCTCTCGGTAGGACCATCGGGGACCACAAAAGATACATATAGAATATTTTTCGAAGTTACAATATTTCAACACTCCCCCTTAACGAGAAGGGTATTCTACAACAACATTAACAAAAACAATAGTAGGAGAGGACATCATCAATATCATCAAGGTAACACATCTATAAATCATTGGAAGCTTTTCAACATTATGTAGTCTTCATCTTCAATCTTCAGTCTTCATCATCATTAATACTTTGACTGCTTCGATCAGAAACATCTTCAGCACTTTGACCTTTCAATCAACAACATCATCTTTAGCACTTCGACCTTTCGATCAGCAACATCATCTTCAGCACTTTTGACCTTTCGATCAGCAACATCATCTTTAGCACTTTGATCTTTCGATTAGCAACATCAACCTCAGCACTTTGACCTTTCGATCAGCAACATCATCTTCAACACTTTGACCTTTCGATCAGTAACATCATCTTCAGCACTTTGACCTTTTGATCAGTAACATCATCTTTAGCACTTTGAACTTTTGATCAGAAACAACATCATCATCATACTCTGATCTTTCGATCAGAAACACCATCATCAAAACATCAACATCATCATCATCAAAATATCATCATCATCACATTCTGATCTTTCAATCAGAATCATCATTATCATCAGCCTCTGATCTTTCGATCAGTATGCCATCATCATCATACATTGATAATACGGCATCATCATCATCAGGATCTCATCATCATCACATTCTGATCTTTCGATTAGAAACATCATCATCATCATCGCATTCTGATCTTTCAATTAGAAAACATCATCATCATCAGCAGCATCATAATCATAAGCAACTTCTGATCTTCCGATCAAAAAACATCATCATCATCATATTCTGATCTTTCGATCAGAGAACATCATCATCAACAACTTCTGATATTTCGATCAGAGAAACATCATCATCATCATATTCTAATCTTTTGATCAGAGAACATCATCATCAGCAGCAATAGCATCATCATCATATTCTGATCTTTCAATCAGTACGACATCATCATCATAAAAACATCAACATCATCAAAACATCAACATGATCCTTCCTTTCGGAATTACGGGATTTAGGTCTTTACGGAGTTACCAATGATCCTTCCTTTCAGAATTACGGGATTTAGGTCTTTACGGAGTTACTAACGCTCATTCCTTTCGGAATTACAGGATTTAGGTCTTTACGGAGTTACTAACGATCCTTCCTTTCGGAATTACGGGATCAACACATTTGTGGAACTCAGACAATCCTTCCTATTGGAATTACAGGATCAACACATCTGTGGAACTCAGACAATCCTTCCTATTGGAATTATGAGATCAATTCAATGATCCTTCCTTTCGGAATTACGGGATTTAGGTCTTTACGGAGTTACTAACGATCCTTCCTTTCGGAATTACGGGATCAACACAGATGTGGAACTCAGATAATCCTTCCTCTAGGAATTACGGGATCAACACACATTCTCGAGTACCGAAGTCACCAGATCCATTCTGAACCGAAGTTCAAGGATGATACAATCCTACCACATTCACGGGGACCGAGATCTTCGGATACATTTTGAACCAAGTATCAGGGATGATGCAATCCACCACTTTCAAGGGGGTTGAGAACTCCGGATACATTTTGAATCGAGGTTCAGGGATGATGCAATCCACCACTTTCACGGGGGCCGAGACCTCTGGATACATTTTGAACCGAAGTTCAGGGATGATGCAATCCTACCACTTTCACGGGGGCCGAGACCTCCGGATACATTTTGAACCGAGGTTCAGGGATGATGGAATCCACCACTTTCACGGGGGCCGAGACCTCCGGATACATTTTGAACCGAGGTTCAGGGATGATGAAATCCTACCACATTCATGGGGGCCGAGACCTCCGGATACATTTTGAACCGAAGTTCAGGGATGATGCAATCCCACCACATTCACGAAGACCGAATTCACCGGATCTATTTTGGATAGATGTCCCAGGATGATACAATCCCTCTTCATTCTCGAGGACCGAGGTCACCGGATCACTTTTGGACAGATGTCCCAGAATGATACAATCCCTCTTCATTCTCGAGGACCGAGGTCTCCAGATCACTTTAGGGCAAGTGCCCAGGGATGATACAATCCCACTACAACATCACTACTCCCCCTTTCGAGGAAAGTCTTTTCAAACAACACCAAGATTGTCTTGAAAGTGTTCGAACTTTACCCGAGACAGAGGCTTCATCAGTACATCATCATTCAAACCATCATCATCTACATCTTCAGTATAGAAATACAGAATCATCATCATCTGCATCTACAGTATGTAAATACTGAAACATCATCTATATCTTTAGTATGGGAATACTGAAACATAATCATCTACATCTTATCTCGTATGAAGAAATACCGAATTTTTATTTGTTACAATCGGAACACATGGTTCTCTATTATCACAACTCTCGTTATCACATAGAATCAATGTAGTATCCATCTTCAGGTCAAGGAGACCTGATATCAGCTTTCGAAGCCATATGGCTTCACAACTTAATAGAGTAATTTGCTATGTATTCTGCTTTTGTTGTTCTAAGAGAAACACTAAACTGTTTCCTGATAAACCATGAACTCATAGCAGACCCCAAACAAAAGAATCTACCTGATGTGGTTTTCCTATCTAAGATACTTCCAACCCAATCTGCGTTTGTATAGCCATACAATTTGTAGTCATGGCTACCATCATAGTATAGACCAAGGTCTATAGTCCCTTTCAGATATCTCATCACATATTTTGCAGCTACTAGGTGAACCCATCTTGGTTGAACAATATATTGACTTAAGGTGTTCACAGCAAAACAAATGTCTGGTCTGGTATTTGTTAAGTACATCAATGACCCAATGATTTGTCTATAATGAGTCGCATCCACTAATTCTGATGAGTCATCATCTAACAGCTTCAGGTTGGAGTCCATGGGTGTGGCCATGTATTTGTATTCCAACATATTTAATCTCTTTAATATCTCTACTGCATACTTTCCCTGGTTGAGAAAGATTTCTTCTAAACTTTGTCATATTTCCAGACCTAGGAAATAGTGCATTAACCCAAAGTCTTTCATCTCAAATTCTTCTGCTAGTTTCTTCTTTCTTTCCATGATCTGTTTCTCCTTCCCTATCAAGAATAAGTCATCCACATATAATAACAGGATGACAGGTTCATCTTTTACATCCTTGAGATAAATGTTAGGATTAACTTTACTCTTGGTAAATCACATGGTCGACAAGAAACTATCTATTCTTCCATACCAAGCTCTGGGAGCTTGCTTCAGGCCATAGAGGGCCTTCTTCAACTTGCATACGTGATTCCATCTTGCTTCAACTTAAAATCCTCGTGACTATTCGATGAAAAAACTCTTTCTCAATCATACCATTAAGGAAGGCTTGTCTTTACTTCACCATGGAATAAACTACCATGATAGTTCTGAAGGAAGTGTACCTTACTTCCTGGAGTAAGTGTCTCTTCAGACTTAATTCCCTTTTTCTGAAAGAAACCTTTGGCCACAAATCTTGCTTTATACTTCTTGATACTTTCGTCAGCTGCATGCTCTATTTGGTATATCCATTTGGAGGATACAATACTCTTTCCTTCTGGTTTGGGAACTATATCCCATACATCATTCTAGTATTCTTTCATCATAACATCTTCCATGAGTTCGTCTTGTCAGATCATCAACATATCCTAGTCTTCTACATTCAACTTTGAAGGTTGGAACCCACTTTACTCTTGGTAAAGTCTTGATCCATCAAGAAGCTGTCCATCATGTCATACCGTGTCGAACTCATATATCTTCTATAGTCACTCCCCCTGAAGTGGAGTATTATCTTCCTTCTTCATTCTGTACAGGTGGTTCTATGCTTGATATATACTGGTCAATAGAGTATGTCATGTCATAGTCTATTCTTTCTGAGGCAAATCACGAACCTTTCTTTGTACACTTGTTCTTGTAGATCCATATGGAGGATACTATGTACTTCCCTTTATGTCTCAAAATCATATCATATACATCATTCCCCGTGATCAGCTATTATTCTTTGATCATAGTTTTTTTTTTAGCATTCTTTTATTCATCTTGAGTTATCTCTCATACCCATGGTGGTCTTCATCCTTTGAGGTGGATCTACCGCTCTCTGAAGCTCTTTCTTCCGTCATGGTGTCTCTGACCCTGGGAGCTTCAGATTCATGTTTATTGAATTGTCATCACTTGTTCTTTGGAACAAGTCTCGTCCTTCTTTTCTTGTACGAGGTTGTACATGACCTTTCCTACAATTCAAATGCACTAGTTGCATGGTTAGAACTATTTCATAAAAAATATGCATAACGACAAATTCTTATGCATTATGCAACTATTTAGCCAATACAACATTCATCCATATCTCACAGAAACTTTCTAGATGCCTTCCATCTCTACC
>LPNX010805222.1:0-10925 GCA_001517045.1 Pseudotsuga menziesii
CTGGTTTCAGTCCCTCAATGATGGATATAAGTTTGGCGTTGAATTCAGCTGCAACCGTGTTTAATTCCTCTGCGCATTCCCTCCCTTCTTTCATTCTCAGCATTTTTTGAAACGGTAGACAGCCTAAAGGAGGAAGGTTTATTATCCCAATCCTACGCACATCTAAACTATACAGCTCCTACAACAATAATTCCAATATAATTATATGGAATATCCAGTGGCAATTGTTTGGATTACAGAGATTTGAGGGAAAATATTTGAACCTTAATATATGCAGACAATGTGTGCAATAGGAAATCTGTGTATTTGGAAACTGTAAACTGCGATGGACGAGTTGGTTCCAGAAAATAATCTGCAATAAAGTCGTTGGTGCCAATGCTGATAAACGCCACTGATGTATTCAATACCTTGACAGCGTTCTCTACTCCTCCCACCACCCTGGCCAACCGAGTTCGATATTCCTTGAAATATTCGACTTCTTTCCATACTGGAATCACCGACTGCGCAATTCAGATTGTCCAGAAATAATTAAGCCACTTTTGAGTATTAAGAAGCCTGGTGAATATAACAGACTATTTGAATGAAAACTATGTCTTATCTAATTTGCTGGATTTAACGGTCAAAGCACACAAAAAATATAAAAGTTCGAATACGGAGAAATCTACTACTAATTTTATGCAAAAACATGGACTTTCAAATACTATTTGCATTTCATTCGAGTATGCAGGGTATTACTAAAGTGTTAACGGTGAGATTGTCTAATCCCGACCAGACAATCTCGATCCCGCCGAGGCAAAGCTGACGCCTGTGATCAAGTCTTGTTCTTGCACATTTGGATCAAGATATGCCGGCAGCAATTCTTTGATGCCAAGCCCTGCAACTATATATTTATTTGAACACCAAACCAACATCCATTACCATCGTCGTGTCAGGAACGTGAAAATAAAATAAAACGCGGAACAGTAAAAACCAAGGGTCGGAAAAGATGGGTCTGGAGGGTTTGATTGACGTTACCTCGGCGTGCGTGGGGAACGTGTTTGGGGTCATGATAAGCAATGAACATATCTCGCCCATCACTTCGATAAACTTTACAAAACACACAAAAATTTATGCCAAACTCTCAACTAATCCACCTGACTGATCCACCTGAGTTAATGCTGCTAACGTTAGCCCGCGGCCGGGTCTTGGGGCACAAAGTCCCATGCCTACGTCACCTGTATAAACCAATAAAAAGCAAGATAAATTAATATTTAAATAATTCCCAAAAAATATTTAATACAAACTATAAAAAAATTTCTATGATTTTTTAAAATTGCAACAAATTGCTTCTGGTAATTGCCTTGAGCGATTCATATATATCCCCTCAAGCGGGGACATAACAGGCAATTCATATATATCCCCTCAAGCGGGGACATAACAAATTAGTAGTAAGGAAGACATCAGACTCAATATTCCTATGAAAACAGCGAGGCGATTGCCACTAAATTATGAAGTAATAAGAAAATGATTACGAGCTGACACGTGAATCTACAAGTAACGTTGCATGCGGTAGAAAACTAATGCGGTGATCACATCATTCACTATATGTAGAGCATAACATAATTAACAATCAAATTAGAGCTGAAAGTATACATTATTTCAATCTGACAATATGAAAATTAGTGCTGCAAGCATATGTACTTTACATACCCCTCCTACAAAATTATTTATCTACCTGATGTCATCCAAGAGAAACGTAGCAGAAGAAAGAGCAGGGGACATGTGTTCGACTCCAGGGGTCCTCGAATAGAAAGTTGGCTATCGTCAATCCATCTGGTCTTTCTTAGTGAAAAACTTATTACATCAACCATCGTGTACCATACTACGTGAAAAATTGTTGCTGCAATGGACTGCTTTGAGATAGTTGTAGATCTAATGCTACAATTGGAAGTAGGAAATGTTGGTGGAAGATCGGGATTGTTGACTCTTCTGACGAACGAAAACAATGTGGACATGAAAGAAATGCCATCTCCGAGGGAATGATGGGTCTGAATAACTAAGGTGGCTCCAACCTTGCTCATTTTGTAATTCAAGAGGTGGAATTCCCACAGAGGCCGTGACTGATCGAGAGGGGCGGGGGGCAATTTAGAAATATAGTCATCGACACAGGCTTTGTATGATTCCTGGCCAAGAGGGAACTCTGCAATAAATATGTGGTCATCGATGTTCACTGTTGTTCTCTGCCTCCTCCTTCTGCAAGACATGCACACGAAAGACATATACGAGAGTAGAGTTATATCCGTCAGTGTGCATTCTGTGAAGCACAGTACAAGACATGAAAACATGGACTAATTAGTACGTAAATAAATGGACAATCGATCTTGCAAGTTATAATAAAAGGAGAAGTGGAGCAACGACCATTATACAAGAAAAAAGTGGGTTTCTTGGCAGCAAGGCATCGACCATATAACTTCAGAAGCGGGAGATTTCTGTTATGGGTTCTTCAAATTCGATTACGGAACGAATTTATGCACATAAACATGGGCGAGACGTAGAGATACTGGCTCATTGGGTTTACTGACCGCCGTTCACCTTCGAATTCGTGGTCATCTCCGTGCAAATTCGTAGGAAACTTCATGGCCATCATATGAAAGAGACGGTCTGCACACAAAAACAAAACCTAATGACAGAATTATAAAGTGCTTACGGAGACACAATGCTGAAAACACTTCATATATTTGAGGAGTTGAATATCTTTTGTACTAGTTGATAAGTCATTTAATGAGACATGTTCATCGTTTACAAAACTCAACCTCGTCTTTATGGTCGTTCCTAAAACACTCAAATGCCAATGCCAATGCCACGGTAAATATGATTAGTTGACACTACCCAGGGATCAAATTTGAAGGGCAGGGTTTCATTTCACTTTGAAGGGTTGTGAGAAATTGAACCTTTCAATGTTGACATGTAAAAATAATTTATTCTTTTCATTTGAAAATGTAAGTGGATAACAAAATTCCATTATTTATTAAAAGTTGTGTATAGAAAAAAATGACAATTTAAGAAGAAATCGCAAGTGATTCAACATTTACATGGAATTAGTGAGGTAAACCATGTACATGATGATTTATCACGTCCAAATTCTTTTTATGGGGCATTACTCAAGAGTTAGTATAGAGGAGGAGAGACTAGAATAAAGGTTGGGAATGAAGAACATGTAGCGGTGATGGGAGATGAGATTGGGACAAAGCTCATTTAGAAAGAGATTGGTGCACTTTTTTTGTTAATGTGAACATAGTGATAACCATTAAGAGTATTGGTTTCTTGTATTGCATTGTTCTTTGGCCTCTTTATTTTGTGGCGGGAAATGTTTGTTTCCTATCATGCAAAAGTGATTAGAGTAGTTGAGAACTACTCACTACCTTATCTGAATGAATAATATGAAATTGGGGATGAAAGTAGCCTCATGGGGTACTAAAGCTTATTTGTGTCTAGAATTGTTTTGAGAAGAGCTACACTACTAGAAGTGCTATGTTACAAGGCCAAAAGAGACCAGGCATGAGATTCCTAACATTAATAACAAAAACTAAAAAGATGATTTAAAATTGTTGATACTTGTTGTGACCACTTGATGATTACCATAAACAATGGTTTAAAGAAACAACATAAAAGTAAAAAAAATTAGAAGAATAACTTTTCCATGACATTTTAGCTTACATGTTTTGAAGTGAACTTTTCTACATGCTATTAAAATCATTGGATTATTATCTTTCAAACTAAAAACATAAGTTTTTTCCAATCCAAATTTCCATTAACAACAAAAAAAGTTACAAACACCATCACAAAGCTAATTGATATGTTTTTCCATATGGACCTAGTTCATGAGTAACTAGCCATTCAATTTCAAACTCCAACTAATCCTTAAGAATTGTCTTCACTATAATAAACCTAAGTATTAGAACACTTGAAAATTTATCCCTCAAACTTTAGTCTTGAGTCTACTAACATCTAGATGTCAAATGAGAGGGATTGATAGGGATTCCCATTTCCGTTTTCAAAACTCGGTGCATATAATTATTATTCAAACACATTGAAAAAGTATCCTTCAGACTTTAATGTGGATCTCACTAGTATCTAAATCTCACACAAGAAGAAGTTTGAGAGGGCTTCCACAATTATCTTTTCAAAATTCCATCTTATATTTATGTGAAAAGGTCAGACAAAAAACAAGGACTATTATATATTGTAATCTCTTTGTGAACCTTACATGATTCAAAAATGTCATTTTAACAACAACAAAAAACATATTTACAATCTCTTCTCTTAAATTTTGGGTTGATAGGTTTGAGGAGTGTTATCCAAGGTAATTGTAGACTCCATTTGATATGTCAACATTACAAACCTTTATCAAGATTCATCATCAATACAATGAGTCGAGTTGAATAACTGATAAATATTTATTAATATATCTTTAACAACACATTTCAACAGAAAACTAGGAAATTGATAATGTTGACTATATAACTAAGACCAAATCCAAACCCTAAAAATGTTAAGCTAGATAATAAGGAATTCTAAGTTGTGATTAAAACAAACACGGTGAATTGCTACAATGATTCTAAACTTAGAATAGAATAAAAAACTAAATTAAATTTTATAATATTAAATATTTTTCTTAATGAATAAATTGCCTTAACCTATTTTTTTATAAACTATAAAACTAAATGTAATATCTAACTCTAACCTAGAAATACTACAATTTTTTATATAAAAAAATAATTAAGATAATGTTTTAATAATTAGTGAGTTATTGGCCGTAACCTAGGAAATATTTAATGTAAGAAAACAACAGAAATTAACATATCTCATTTACTCTATTATAACCTAAAAGGCATAATTCTAATAAAAATTAAAACTTTAAGATTAAGATCTACAACTTAATATTGTATTGCTTTTTATAATAAAATTTAATGAGGATTTCATTAAAGAACACTACAATAATTGAAGAGGAGCATCTTTTTTAAGAATCTAAAGAGGTCAATTATGGTAAAAAAATGTTTTTTTAGCAATTCATCTCTTTGATTAATTTCACATTCCAAGTTAAGCGTTTTTTACTTCTTTTTTTTCCTATTATGATTTATAGTTAATGGTCAATTACGAATGTACACAAACTTATTGGAAATTGGAAATGAAAAGAAAATCATTTCTAACCCATAAGTGAGTACCCCAAATGAATAGTGATTAAGACTAGTCACAATAGTAAGAGGGAGATATACCCCTCCAGGTGAAATGAACCATGAAAAACATGTTATCTTACCTATGTAGTAGAAAACTCTCCTCTCCCTATATATTGCTTTCCATGCCTGTAGTTCCTATAATGTAATGAAATTGAGTTGGAATGCTGGTAGTGCCTATAATGGTTCAGTCTATCGATTCATGAACTATTCATGAACAAATCTATCTATCCATGCCATAAGAAAGAGTAAGAGTAGGTGAGTAGGTAGACTACAGTAAGGGAAGGAGCACAAAGAAAGAACCAAAGTCAATACAAATTGAAATGGTTTACATCCAATGAATACATTACAGGTTCTTGTCCATGTGGCCTCCCTAATGTAGGATTTATCCTCATAAAAGTAAATACCTTCTATACCCTTAATTATATAAATATCCTAGAAATTGGAAATAAAATAGAAAAATCATTTCCAAGTCTCTCCAATATGGACATCTTATCCTAGCTAATTTGTGGAAACACTTCAAATTCTCCAACAAATATCAAGTATTTTAAAATTTTAATTTTAATTTTGTTTTGTTATATTATGGTTTATGGTTTTCAGATGCACACAAAATAATTGTAAATCAGAAATAAAAAGAAAAGAATTGCCACCACCTAAATGTTTTAGGAGCAACAACTATTTATTCAAACTCCTGGCGCCCACAAGAGATGACTATAATACACACTTGATTATTGTGTGGAAACCTATAATTCACATCTCTATGGCCCTCAAACGATTCACATTGGCAACCTTTGGGGCATCTTCTTCCATTCATGTCATGGAGCAAGATCTCATACAAATATGGAGACACACGCACGGATACAACATTATCATTGTTTTAGCTAATGCAAGTCCATACATATATAAAGAAGTGTCTACTCTCCCGGTCCTTGGAGCATATAGTTTATTGAACATAGATAAGGGACAACTCTGTTCTGTCGGTGAAAAAGTTCGTCATTAGGTCACCGATAAAATAAGGCATTGGAATTTGGAAGGACCTTTGAATGGAGGACTGATTGCACTTGATGGCGGCTCTATTGGTCAAGTGCGATTGGGCCTACCTAAAAGAAAAACCCCGCAATGTAACACCTAATGCTTTTAGGTAGCAATCATTTTTATCAACCCTAAATTAAGTAGGTATGGATCATGTCCTCCCCAAATGCTCAATTCAAAGTGATCAAACAAAAGCCTCAATTTTAGGTCAATTATGGATATTCCCTCCAATGTATATCGAGTTTATCACCCAATTCGAAGTGATCAAACAAAAGCCCCAATTTTAGGTGTATTATGGATAGTCCCTCCAATATATATCGATTTTATCAGCCCTATCGGAAAGGTTAAGTATTTATTAGTCCACTACAAGGAAGAACTTAAAATTCTCCAACAAATATCACTACAAGTTGGGTGTCTAGTGTCTACCAAAGTCAACAAGGAAGGCCAATCATAAACACATGTTTGGGAGGTTTGCAACAGTGAGGCTGTTAAAACCATGCTCTTTGCTAGTTCATTGCACTTTGAGTCCCTCATTCATGAACATCTGTCGAGGATTCCCTTGTTTAGATATATTGTTAGACAATTTTTTCTTCTTGTTTCCATTATTAGAAGGTTGATAGGAAAACAGAGGGGTCGGAGTCTACAACATTTACAGTATCAGTTGTTAAATATTTTATCCTTTCAACCTTTGGATTTCATTAAGAAAATTGGAATAATTCAAACATTTGTATTTAATTATTTTTCTTTCTTCAACCTAATGTTTACAATTCACGGCAAATAAAGAGCAGTGACATATTTGGAACTCAAATACCAGTCTCTTTCTGCTTGCTCCTCTTCCCGAATGAAGTTGTGGTCCTAGCCTATGAAAAGTATACATTATTTTGGTTCTAATTTCACTTATATACTGGGTTTTCTAAGGTTAGATCTATTGAGTATTCGAGACTTAATCTGGCAGATGTGTGGTCGCACAATACATTACAAATTTCAAACAACTTTTTGGATGGAAAAGTTTTAAACCCTTATATTTATAACATGAGAAGGAACTCCAACAAGCAACACATTTAACATTTCTCCATATATAAAATGTAACACAAGTACAAATTGTTGTACATACCTGTAAATTCACGACAACCAAGTCGACATCTTAGCTCTGCAAAATCTTCCGGAGGAAATAGAAATTAGGGAGACAGTGAAACATGAAATTGGAGAGTTGAGAGTATGAGTCCCGAACTCTCACTGTTCTATACTTGTAAACCCAGGATAATGATTTTTTTCTCCCAAATACTTCTCCAATCTATTTAAGTTCAGGGAAGCTCAATCTAGCCTACCCAACGTTCTACCTTTGCTTCTTTTGCTCCTACATGTGGCATAGGTGGAACCTTGGAGTTGTGCACCACAAAAGAAATGAGGAATTAGAATGCGCAGTTGTTTCCTTCTACAAAAGACAATTGAAAGCAACACCATCTCAATTCCCCAATATTTTGACGCTCCTCGGTTGGTTTACCTTGCTTAAGTTAGGAGAATGCATGTTTATGTATTTCACATGATTACAAAAAAATCATTTTATAATTGCTTCTACATAGCATAGATATATCTGTACAGGTGAGGGAAAATTGGGTATAGTTTTTGCGAAGTGTCTGGAGACTTTCAAAGATAATTTTTTGTTTCGAGGGTGCTCAGGGTGCAGATCAGAGAGACCATGGGAGGAAGAGGAAGAATAAGAAGAGGACTCAAGTCAAAAGGTGAGGCGAGTGAGGAGGGGAGACGTAATAGTGATATTTGCAAGAGCATCTCATTGGTGTTATAATGATGGGAACGAGCCTCTCCAAATCGTATCCATTGCCGACGTCCTCATAATCAACTCGGGCGGAGGAGTTACTGTGTAAGCATCCCGAAAAATTAAGTAAGGATAATCTCAAGTTGGGTATATGATGAATTCTTTTGTTTCTTTTAGAGCTTACTATATGCATATTATACAAACCTTATCTCTGGTTGGCACTCCGTTCCAGTTTTCTTTGTCTTTGCTACCTAACCCTTTTCCTCCGATGAGACGGGAAGACTAAGCAGCCTAGGTGGACCGTGCGAGATTGGGAATGTTGATTCAAATGATTCTGACCCTAGTAAATGAATGGAAATTGGAATAAATCTTGGAATACTGGACTAACTAGTATAGGATATGATTCATGAACACAAACAAAAGGTGACGTGTTGCTAGCTTGCTACCAAATATTTGTCATCCTAGTCCTGTGGTGGTGATAGAAATGTCTGGAACTAGGTGAAACCCTGGTTTGTCAACTTAGAGACCCATTGGACCAGGTTAGGTTTGAATTCGACAAAGACTGCTCAATGCATTGTAAATTACAACTTGTAAGTTGTAACCCAAAAAACACCATTATTTTTTTCCTTACGGATCCTTCACAATGGAGGGATGTCAAATCAATTCACCATCCATAAATATGACTCATATGAGCATTTAATTTCACATCATATACTCAAATACTCAAGTGACTTGTAAGTTGTGAGATCAGGTGACTTGGTGAACAAGAATATGCCAGATGGAAAACCAAGTTGGTAGGCTAGAATTTTCTCAGACCAAGGTTTAATATTTAATGAAGTGGATGAATCGGTAATGCAAGCAAATGCCATTAAATGCTTTAAAAGTGAACATCAAATACCGAGTCACAGTCCCAACTCATTGAGTTGAACTTGGCATTGGCAGCACAGTGGTCCACTGTGGTCCGTGCCCATTGGGACCCAGATCCTCATCCATGATCTGATTATTTGAGGGCACTTGGGCAGACTCTAAGTCCAGACAGACTCTAAGTCCAGACTCTTCCACAATTCACTGAATCATTGATAACTTGGAAGGGCAAATTTTGTAGTTACCCTTATGTTGCAAATTTACTGAGGCTTACTCAATTTCATTATTGATGGGCTGGAAATTAAACCAATTTTTTTTTGCATGGTAAATTTTTTTTTGACCTTCTATGAAGGGTAAAATGGCCTTTGAAGGGCTCTAAAGGCTTCAAATTTGAAGCCTGACACTACCCCTTGTCCCGGTTGTTCGTCTTATTATGTCCTCGCAGGGGACTATATTGTGAACGCGCAGGTGGATTAAACTTTAGGTAAAAAAAAAATTGGGTAATGTTTCCCATATGGTTCAAATAATATTATTTATTAGCATGGGGAAATGAAATATTGAAGAGAATTTCGATATGTTGTAAAAATGAGATAAAGTTGTGTGTAGACAATATAAGTTTATGTGATAAAATCAAGTCTAGTGAATCGATGATAGGCATAGTAGTCAATCAAATGTAAAAGAAAACTCTAGTGCAAGTACTAATAAGCAATAAATATAAACCTTTTGTAATTTTATCTTGCAATTTATGCATTGAGAATAAAATTAATGTCAAATCCAAACATTGATTTTCAAGCACAAAAAGCATTGAGAGAAAACAAGGAAAAAAAACAATGCATAAATTTAAGGATGTCATCAATGAAGATCCTTTTGACAAGTGAGAAAGCGTTATAGATTTTCATGCTAAAAAAGAAGAGAAGAGAAAAATTGGTAGTAAACAAGGAACGGATTGCAACATCAAAGAAATTGCAAGAAAAGGTGGTGTCAATATTATCATCCAACCACCCACTATTTGAGATTATATTATATACTAGATAGAAAATTTCCTTTTAATTAATAAAAAATACACTATATCAAGATTATATAAACTAAAAGTCCTGGAATCTTGCATCCTATGGCTATGCAATGAGAAGTGCATTTGGTTATGGAATTGGATTTGAAACCATGATTTGTTGTTTTTGTTTGATAGTCAAATTCATAAAGGGTTTAGATTTTGGAAACAGTCTTCTGTTAAAGGGGTACTAATGTTACCCAACTTTTTTTTAAACCGCTATTGACAAACATCCACAATGCTACACCAACCTTGGAAAACTGGAGCCTCCTCTCATTTAGGAATAATATAGTATTGTCAACAGAGGGGCGTTCAAGATTTGACACATCAAACCATCTCTTTGCAACAAACAATCTTTCAAGCAATCCTAACAAATACATGTTCCAAGCATTAACTATTCCTATTGCATGATTTGTCGCAGATTTCACCAATGGTTAAGATGCAAAGCAAGATGATGCTCATCAACAAGAAAAAAAATATTGTTATGTGTAGGGAAGCGAGTAATTCTATCCTGCAATGTATAGGTCTAATCATGATTACTAAATGGTTCACTTAGAGTGGTCATGCAAATTGTATAAACATCCAGATATATCCCTCCTAAGTTATCGACCTATGTTGTCATGGCATTTGTTAATTACATTGGCCCTCTGTGAGACCAATCTTAACCAAATCACGTACCAATTCCACCCATAAATCAAAGTAACAAGAGACAAATCCCCCTGAATATGGCTTGAGCATTGACTATCCAGAAATCCCAAGGACTAACATTAACAAGGTCAACCATTGACATTGGAAACAATGAACGCCAAGTCTTGACCTTCTACAACATTAAAATGAATGTGAATTGCACCGTCGTTCTCCTTTAAACACTATGCAAAGATGAAAGACACTTCATATGTCTCACTTTGAAAGAAGAAAGAGGCACGCTTCCATTCTTTGTCCATTTCACACTTAAAATTGCAACCCTCGATCATAGCAACCCCCCCCCCCC